>LPNX010988345.1:0-35471 GCA_001517045.1 Pseudotsuga menziesii
CTCCTTTTCCTCATTATTTTATATTTTTTCTTCCCTTTTTGGGGATTTTTGCTATTTTAGAGGAATTTTGGATATTTTTGGAGGAAAAAGGGGTTTTTTGGTCTTTTGGAGGCGTTTTAGGCCTTTTGGAGGCTTTTTATATGGTTTTATGGCCTTTTGGAGGCATTTTAAGCCTTTTGGAGGCTTTTTAGTGGGATTTTTAGGGAAATATGGTAGGCAAATGGACAAATGAGTCATGTAGTGGGGTAGATGAGGTAGTTAACCATTTTTGGGTGTTAACAATGTCTTTCAAAATTCTACTTTCTTATCATCATGGAAAAATTTATGCCTTTAATAAAATATATCTTTACAAATTGATAGCAGAGTTTTATGCAAAAAAAACATCTATACTTAAAAGTTAAAAGATAGGGAAACTAGACTTCATTCCAAGGGATGACCCTGGTACAATTTCGACTGTGAATTGTCCCCTTCCTCCATAGATGCATTGTTTTCATTATGATGTTGTGTGTCTCACTTCCCGTCTAAGTCCTCAACAACTTTCTGTAATGCTGCAATCCCCTCCTAAATCCCAATGAACTTGTCCTCATTCCATTCATTCCTAGCTGAAATAGCTTCCATAATCATACTTTTCATTTCTATAATAAAATTCCCCATGCCTTTGAAATTGGCCAGTTGATTGTCCTTCATAAGTTGCATCTCTCTGTGAATTTCCTCAACTTCTCCCATTTGAACCCGAGTGTTCATTTCCACATCGTCGATCCTCATGTCCAACCTAATAATGTCCATGCCATTTTCATATTCTCCTCTAACGCCTCCTTGGTTAGGTCGAAGGTGTTGTGCAAACCTTTCCTAGTGTCCAAGGAGACATACTTGGTTTCTTGAATTTCGTTCAAAAGCTCATCCACCCCACTGATATGGTATGAAAGGATTAGAGCTACAAATCCTAAGCATAGATGCTCATCAATAATACCAATGTGGTGTAGACTAATTCCCTTGGAGGACCAATTCCCAGCTTGCGGATAGAGGTAAGGGATAGAGCCTACAAGAGGTGGAAAAAGGTTCTATTGATGAATAAAATCCCAATATAGGCAAGTATTTCGATAGCTATGTAATTATTTGTTGTAGCGTGATTTTTTTGGACTCCATAGGGCATTTGGCATCTTTGTTTATATGTAATTTGGGGTATGTATGGATTCCACTTGATGTTATTTTAGTTGTATGCACTCTTTCTATATTCCCATGAGAGACTTTGGATATTTGTGTATAGTGGTTTTTAGGGTTTCAAGGTTTCCATTGGATTCTATCATGCATGATAGTATGTGATTGGCATGTAATCAAACACACCAACCTCCCTATGTATCTTGATGTTGGTAGAGCCTATTGTTTAACTTCATTGTCTTGAACTTAACCAAAATGTACCCTTCAGTCAAGGAAAAATATTTGTTAAGCATGGGAAGCTTCTATACCTTATTTTAACACTTGGATTAGTAAGTTTCATCAAAACTCTAAGGTGTTGATTAATGTCCTTAGATAACCAACTTCAATATTTCAGGTAGAGGCAAGGGATAGAGCCTAAAGGATGGGTAAACATTCTATTGATGAATAAATTCCCAATATTGGCAAGCTAAGTCACTGGACAAGTCCATATTACCACTCGTGTCCCGTGGGGTCGTTTTGAACATAAAAACGACCTCAACACATGTTAGACACGTGTTTTTTCGTGTCCAAAAATCATGACACGAAAAAACACGTGTTGAAGTCGTAAATATTTTGCAGTTCAAATGTTGTCAATATTTTTGAATTATCTTAGGAAGGTACATTGGAATGCAATGAAGAGTGTTGAGGTATATTAAAGCAACTTTGAATTTTGCAATTGCATTTGAATGAATGATGATTTCCCGTGGGAGAATATGATGACAGGAAATCAACATTAGGTTATGTTTTCAATTTTGGAAGTATTGTAATTCCTTAGGATAGCTAAAAAACTAACTTTGATTGCAATTCCCATTATTCTTTTGTTTGCCAGCAACAATCAAAGTTTTCTTTTATTTTGATGACTTAATGAGAAATATGGTTTTGACATATTGAGCTATATATATAACATGTCCTCCATTTCATGATTTCCGGGGTCACTGTGTCTGTGTCAGACACTCGTATTTTTGTGTCCTTGGTGTCTCGTGTCCTCGTGTTTGGTGACTTAGTTGGAAAGGATTTTGATATGTTATTATTTGTTGTGGAATGAATTTGTATGGACTCTATAGGACATTTAGTGTGTTTGTTTATGTATTTTGGGGAAGATATGGTTTCTACTTGAAATTGTTTTTAGTTGTATTCAACCTTGCAATTTACTTGATAAACTTTGCATATTTGCGAATTTTGGTTTGGATTCACAAGGATGCTTGTGAATAGATATGCAAATAGTGAAATTGATTTGGTTTTTATGAATAAATTGGGGTTTTGGTTTCCATTGGGCATGTAAATTTATTTTAGGGCATAGAAATTAAAAAAAATTATGGTTTCAATTCATATTAGGACATACAAATTATTGAAAATAGTGAAACTAGCAAGACCGGATTTGGTGTAAATACCCCAGAATGAAGAGATTGATCCCCAAGGTGGGAATTGTATGCCTTTCTCACCCAAATCCCTTTCACCCTTCTATGTTTTGGTTGGCCCAAAAACATTGCAATTTGTTGTTGCACAAAAAATGACAGGCACGACCTGTTTTGGGCATAAATCATATTTTACAAAAGGAATGCATGCTTTTGGACAACATAACACATGCCCATTTTAAAGAAACATAACGCACATACAGGTGTGTGTAATAAGTTGAGGGACCTTTTAGATGCAATGCTACTTTTAGGAAACACGCTCATGATACGTAAAAACACAATGCACTCACGTTATGTAATGCTTGGTTTGGTTAAGCTTGAGCCTGACATGTCATATGATAGGTAGGTTAGGCTAAGAAAAACACGCACGCGTTATGGAGAAGCAAAATGCGCACGCGTTTTGGAGAAGCAAAACACGCACACGTTATGTAGAAACAAAATGCGCATGCGTTTTGGAGAAGCAAAACACACACGCGTTTTAGAGAATCAAAACGTGCACGCATTATGGAGAACCACAAAAAAGGGTTTTAGTGCATGGCAAGGGAAATGAATAAAAACAATAGTTTGCATCATCAATACTTAGGATATATAGTAATATTTTAGCATCATCAAGAACAACATCTCAAACAACCATGCCTAACCTCCCAATAGCATAATTTTTCTTTGTGTTGTAATATGGACACCATTAGGAGGTTTTAAGAACTAAGTATGGGTCATAGTCCATTGACCATGCTTGAGGGAGGAAACTCAAGACTTATGTCCTAAAGGTAGCTTTTAAGGCTTGAGGTCCATGAACAAGGCATCGAACGTGCACATAGGACCTTTGCATGTGATATTTTCCATCTAAGAGAGTATATGTTGTACATTAGAATTCTCTTAGCACTAGAAACATATCCGTAGACATGGTTTAAGGAGTAAACATAGTCCTTAGTCCCTAAAGGAATCCTATAGACATATAGGGCCAAGAAAAACACCCCGAACAAACACACACGATCTCTTAAGGGCATCCTCAACCTTTAAGTTGGGATATGGCCATGATTAGGATTTTTTTAACATTAGACTCATGGAGGATAATGTGTTAATCATGGTTGGTACATAAAACTTTAATTTTAGGTTGTAAACCAGCTTTTAGGGATCAAGGTCCATGAACAACACCTTGAGTCATCATAGATTACCTCTCATGTTGATAGTTTTGTTATGAATGGGGATATGTGAACCATTAGGGGTTTCTAATACTATGTATGTGTCTTAGGACCTTAAACATAATAATGGAGGAAACCTAGGCCTTATCCCCTAGAAGATGCTTCTATCCATCTAGAACCAAGAATGATGTGTTGAACAACCTCAATATATCCTTCCATGGTTTCATTTACCTTGAAATGGGGATACAAGTGCCATTAGAACATTTTTAGCAATAAGTACAGATATAAAGCCATACTAGTGCCATTAGAAAATGGAGTGTCCTTTTTTAAAGATGAAACAAAGCCATTTTCATGTCCAATCATTGTTGAAGCCCCATTTGTAGAAACAACTATCATATTTTTATATTAAAGTCCTCTAACATTTATTAATTGATTGACGCTATCATATTTTGTTTTCCCTTTCCATCCATTACATTTTTCAGCTTCATAAATTGTGAAATAGGTGTCCCAAGACCATTTGAATCTAAATATGTTGCATAAATTACAAGATGTTGCTCTATGCTTCAATCAATGCTTTCATCAACCATTAATGAGAAGAAAGGTCTCTCCAACATAATTTTTATCTGAATCTGTTCAAGATGCCTTGATATACAATATATAAAATCATTTGCAGATTTACGAGTTGTGTATGAAGAATAATCTTGAGACTTTGGTATATATGGTGTTTTCGCATCCATGAGAAATTTGCAAAGTTTTTCATATTTTGATAAAGATAAATCTTCTTGGCACACAAAATAAATTTGCAAAGTTTTTCATATTTTGATAAAGCTAAATCTTCTTGGCACACAAAATATGATATTTTCATTGTAGCAATAACTCTTTCCTTATTAGCATCTAGCACTTGTTGAACATGATCTGGAATTGGTTTCATTTTTTTCTCTAATTCACTAATCCATCTTTCCTTAGCATCTTTATGGACTAGTGATTTTTCATGAGTAATAAGAACATCATGTTGTAATGTGATACATCCATTAGCTACACCCCATGGTCCACTCATCTTATACTTCTAACAATAATTGCATTTGATATATATTTTACCATCTTTCCTCACATAATTCAACCAATCAAACTTACCTAACCATTCCATACGAAATTTTCTTTTTGATTGCACTTTCATTTTCTTTTCATTATCAACCTCTTCTTCAACTTCATTTCTTTCTTCACCTACATCTTTATAAGAGACTCTTCAAAAATTTCATCCAATATTTGCTCCAATTGAGTATTATAAGTTTCTTCACTAGCGTTTGAGTCATTTTGAATCTTGCAAGTTTGTTCTTTTTTCCATCCAAACATTTCTCCAATTGTGACTTGGACTTTTCTTTTTTAAGACATTGTAAATTTTAATAACTCACTACCTATATCCAAAAATATACCAAACCAAAAACATTAATTCAGACATATATCCAAAAAATCATACATAAAAGATATAATTTCAAATTAAATCTATATTAAAAATTACTCATATGAAACTAGCTAAACAAATTAATGAATTGCATTATTAAACATCTATTAAAACTAAGATATATAACACTAAATTTTTTAAATATTTCATAACTAACAATAATATAATAACATCATTAGACTTTGTTAAAAAAAATAACAAAACACTTTAAAATAACGTTTTTTACATAATTAAAATTTTAAATAACACTTACATATTATAATGTATATATGGTTATATTTTACAATATCAATAATATAACAATTCTCTCTACACATAAGTGATTATAAAAACTTGTTAGAGCTTTAACCATCGTGCTGAGTGCTTAATTGACTTTGCAGTTTATCTGAGGTAAGGGTGTATTTAGCTTACTGCCATAAGTGATTATGATTAACTTTGTTTAAGTGTTATATAATATAATACTTTTAAATATATGTTATATAATATGATGCTTTTAAATATATATAATATATTTTGTTATATAAAATTTGTTTATATATCTTAATTTAAACATAAACATATTTTTTATATGAACTAATCCTGCTACAAAATTTATAAATCCTTAATTAAAACACATTAAATCCAAATAACGCTTAATTAAAACACAGATATATAAAAGAAATAGATATATAAAAGAAATCATAATATCACTTTTATTATGTTTTTAATCTATGTTATATATTTTCACCAATATTATATATATAATTTTGAAAAACAAGATATTAAAATTTTCAAAAAAAATAAAAAAATAAGGATTAAAACTAAAATTTCATCCTTCACACATATTATTTTAACTTTATAATAATTTAAATTTCACTTGAATATATATGATTTTTCATTTTCTTTGCCCATCAACCACTTTTTAATTATGAATGTATTTTTAAGTTATAATAATTTAAATTTCACCTGAATACTCTCAACACCTAAAAATTACAATCCTAAATTAATTCCAATAGGAAAATAATTGAAATGAAAATTTGAATGTTTCTCATGACTATTTCAATAATTCTAAAGGAAACTAGTTCCGACATTAGGCACGCATGATTTCTCACTCTAGTTGCCCATCAACCACTTTTAACTATGAATGTATTAGATTGGCCGCAAGAAATATATTGGCTAGAAAAACGGAATTTATGCACCCTATATACATCCCAAATTAGAATAAATCTCTGCACCCTAATTATTAATTGTGAAGGTTTCATTTCAATTATGTCCTCTCATAAACGCATTCAAGCCTGTATTTTTCAACTACTTTGACCTTATGTTGATATTTTGTGAAGGTCTGTAAACTATATATTTAAGATGATAAGTGCTTGGAAGTCTTTTTGCTTAGGTTTCTAATAGTTTGGTTGATTGATTTTTTTATGTAGCTCCTTACACAACTCTATACAACAATGGTAAGATTTTTTTTTGATTTTCCAAGTTTTTCTTTATCCATTTCTATTTTTATTTCTACATCAATATTTAATCAATATTTTGTTATCTGCATATTTTTAACATTACCACCGTGATCCTTGGTTCATAAGCTACATATTATGACTATATCTGCAAGTGTTGGAAAGGCTCGGAGGCTAAGTCATTTCCCATGCTATGATGTATGATATGATTTCACCATGCTAAATGTAAACCTTTTTTTAGGTATCTAACAAATTCAAGTTTTTTTTGAAGAAAAATAAGTGGGTAACGTTGTGTTTATGTGTAAGGAACAACATGAAGACCGTGTATGCAATGATCAATCTAGGAAACATAAAAAAGACAAAGATAAATCCCATGAAAGGATATGAGAGCATAGTTGATTCTACCGAGCTAGCTAGAGATATAGATCTTGAGATATTTTTCTAATGGGCGTGTAGTTTCCCTATTCCTTTTAGAAAGAATCTATATTACATGTAAATTCTATTGTTGCATCCCTGGCTATTGGGCTTCATTATTACAAAATATAGTATCCAAAAATCAATCACATGCCCAGATGATGGCCATGGAAGTCATCAAGGCATATCATTAGGAGATTTTATGCTATAGCTTCTTGTAGGCACTAAATTGGCATAGGTGCTAATGAGTTCCTTACATTACTGAAAATAAAGTCACTATTTCCTTAAATGTTAGAGATAGGAGTAGGGGGACTAGTATCAACAACTATACACCATCCAATCACAGAAGCTTGTGTATAATGGGAATATAGAAAAAACAGGGAAGGTTTAATGAGAAGCCAACCCTCCACAAGCAGATGTCTGGGAAGTTCCATTCTCCGCCACAGAACGAACCACCCTTTATTGGAATATAAGGAGTAGTAAGAAAGGGGAGAACCAATACCTAAGGGAAAAAGACCTAGTGCCTTTGATAACGTGTTTTTCCATAATGCTTTTGGTACGTCAAATTGAAAATGCTTGTAATGCCCCAGTTTTGACCCACTGATACTTAATTGTAAATAATGTACATATTGTGATTAAATCATGGCGAGGAGATCAAGGCCAAGGCCCTGCCATTGATTGATGTTTGGTGGATAAGCGATCAAGGTTGATACCTATGGTTTTGGTGCTAATTCAAGCACAATAGATATATTTTGATATATCATGTAAATGTACAAATTAATATAATACCACAGCTAGCTATGGGACCGCAAACATTAAAGAGACAGGGGCATGATTCCACAAAGGATAGGGTGGGAAGTTAGTCAAACTCCTGATCCAATAGGGTGTGACCAGATGTCAATGGGGAAACCCATGAATCCTCAGCTACCCTTTTTGTCCTCTGTCCCCAATCATTAATTTCTTCCAAAAGTTGGTGAGGCAGTTAATGCCTTGGGCAGAGTAAGGCATGGCAATCTGATGGCTTGAATGAGAAAGCTTGCAAGTCTACAGGTCTGCAGCCTAGGAGACCATGTTGTTGGTTCTGCAATAAGTAAACCCTCATGGGAATGTGTGCCCATTCCATCATTCATGATTCACGCTGAACGTTGGGTTCCTTCGTGTTGTTGGTAGAGCTGGTTGGAGGGAGTCATGCTTTCTGTTCGTGGTTGTTCATTATTCACAACCATTCTACCATTTGACCATTCTGTTCATTCACGATCGATGCAATTGTTGTTCATTCACAATTATGCATTGTTCTGCTAGCCTGAGTCATAGATGAGTGGTTTCATAGTGTTTTCCCTATGTTACAGAGTGAATCATGTGTGCTGTGTTTTCCTTGGAGGATTGTTCTATTGTGCATCCCTGTTTTGGTTTGAAAACTTAGGAGTGGAAGAGGGAAGAATTGGCTAATAAGCCTAGTAAGAGAGGAACCTCATAGACAGATCAAGAGGGGTTGGTAAATCCTACCTGCACACCCAGGAGAACACTAGAAGGGAAGGTATGGCATGAAGGACTATGTAGCAGTGAAAGGAATAGTTCCTTGTGTTGGGTGGTGTAGGAGTTGTGGAGGCCAAGCCAGATCTGGTATAGGTGTCCTTAGCTCTGGTTTGAGCTCACTAGCCTATCAATTCTACCTTTCCATTCCCTTAGTATCATGATAAACCCAACTATTAGTTGGTTTCGTTGTTCCTTGTTGTGTTTTGGCATGTTTCCTTGAACAGTCTAAGAAACCCAAACATAGGTGCGTTTGAATGTGTTTTGATGTGTGTTGGATGTGTGTAAGCATGTTGTTCCCTTGTTCCTTGTGGAAATCATGCCCATCTCGGGGGTGGCAGTGTGTTGAGAGATTAATGAACACACTGTCTTGTGGTTGGGTGGAACGTTGCAGTCACCTAGCTACTTGTGGGACAACTTAATCATCAAGATAAGTATTCTATGTTATTCTTGTTTATGCATTGAAGCTACTTATGAATGAATATGATGAATTGATAAAGAAGAATTCTTGCTATGAATGAAGTAGGATTCACTGTTACATAAGTATATATGTTATGCTTGTTTATGCCATATATTTGTCTATGAATCATTATGTTCATGTAGGATGCTTGATGATGATTAAGTAGAGGTTTACTTGTGTATATTTCCCTGCATATTACTTCTGCATTTCCTTGTATGTTCAATGCATTTCACTTAAGTCCCTGGAGGCTAGAAAATCCCGGTGAAAGAGTCAGTTTGCAACTGATCTAAGTGTTTCCACACCTCGAGATCCGTAGTGGAAGGTGGAAGGCGGGAGGTGGGAGAAAGAAATTTAATCAACGCAGAATGTGGGATTTTTGACTTCTGGGATTTGCCTATAGAAAGAGGAAGGAGAAAAGTTAAGGCAGAAGGTGGGTTTTCTACACCCCGAAATCGTCCTGCGGAAAGCAGAATGTGAGAGGTGGAAAAATAGAGAAAGGCTAAGGTAAAGAGTTATTCTTTCGATTCCCGAGTTCCATAGTGGAAGGTGGAAGGGCATGATGTGGAAGACGGAAAATGGGTGGAATGTTTTGGTGGAAAGTTATGTTTATGATTTCTGAGTTCCGAAGTGCGGAAGGAGGAAAGTGGAAATGAGGGAGGCGAAAGACAGAAGAGCCATTAAGTGTTCTGATGCACATTGGGATTCTGATTTCCAAGTTTCGAAGTGCAGAAGGTGGAAAGAGGAAGTGTGAGAAGTAGAAGACAGAAGAGCCATTATGTGTTTTGTCGCACATTGAAATTATGATTTCTGAGTGCCGAAGTGCAGAAGGCGGAAAGCAAAAGTGCAGAAGGCAGAAGGAAGAAGAGTTGTTAAATGTTCTGTCACACATTGAGTTTCTGATTTTCAAGTTTCGAAGTGCGAAAGGTGAAAAGCAGAAGTGTGGAAGGAAGAAGGTGGAAGAGTGTTTAAATGTTCCCGTCGTGCATTAGATTTCCGATTTCCAATTTTCAAGGTCGGAAGGGTGGAAAGTGGAAGGCTGATAATTCACTTCGTTGAACCTTTGAGTTTCTGGCTCCTGAGTTTTGAGGTCGAAAAGGGGAGACCGGAAGCGCGGAAGGCAAAAGGCAAAGTGCGGAAAGGACAAGTCCAGTGCAAAAATGATCATTTCGGTTGCAGAAGGTATCTGTCAAGGGAGGAATGACTGTTACAGTGGTTCCTAAGCCCTAGAATGAAGGTTGAAGTGTGCGTTAACATACATGCCTTGTGTTTCGAAGGAGAATAGGGGTTATTGAATAATTTTTAAAATTTATCCGCATTATGGGGAATGGGGACATTACATTGTGGTATCAGAGTTGTTGGTTGCAGCATTGGGCCTGGATGGGCCTGAATTGATAGTGAAAGAGATAAGAGTACCCTATGATGCCAACATTGTAGTATACTAAATTATGGTATTAGAGTTGCTGGTTGCAGGATTGGGCCTAGATGGGCCAGGTGACAGTAAGTAAATGGTTTTTACTTTTGAAATGTTTTGTAGCTAACAAATGATGTTGTTAACACATTTTGCAAAGTCATAGTGTCGTTTGGAAAAGCGGGTTTTTGGCTCAGCCATGAGAACTTACGACATGATTGATGTGCATGATCCCTATGAGAACGAGGAAGATGTTATGGGGGAAAATGTTTGCATTGGAAATTTTGAGATAGAGTCTATTGGGAGAAGATTCCAAGAGACTCTGCTAGATTTTGCAGCCTCCATGAGAAGCCTAAGGGTGGAAATGCAAAGTTACCGGGAAGATAATGAAAGATTGGTTAAGGCTCAGGAAGAGAACAATCATATGAATGCATCCATGCTCCAGAGTTTGACAGACATCCAGAGATAGATGAACTCAGAGAATCGAATAGTAAATCTTGAAGGAAGTAGGAGCAGTGCTAGAAGAAGAAAGAGACCTTCTAGTGTTAGATTTTTATCATTC
This sequence comes from Pseudotsuga menziesii, assembly GCA_001517045.1. Taxonomy (NCBI): domain Eukaryota; kingdom Viridiplantae; phylum Streptophyta; class Pinopsida; order Pinales; family Pinaceae; genus Pseudotsuga; species Pseudotsuga menziesii. Next base: position 11,030 of record LPNX010988345.1, read on the forward strand.
AGGTTAGCATTATGATCTTAGGATCTTTAACTAAGAGAATAACATGCACAACAATAAACACAAGAGACAAGAGACACAAAGAATTTTCCTTGGGGAAACCATAAAGGAGAAAACCCTGCAACTTCCTCAGAGATAGAATGAGCACTAATATTAGGCAGCAGTAAAACCTGAAAATAGAAAAGATTCCACAGCTTGTTCTCTCTCTCTCACTTGAGAGAGCTTCTCCTCTCTCACTCATGTGCCCCAATGAGTGAGTGTGTGTGTGATAAATAGAGAGGCTCACTCTCTATTTATATTCTTTCGTTCACTTGAAACCCACTCCAACATGTCATCCTCACTTAACAATCACTTACTAGATCCGACATCTCTAGGAGTGTCTAATAACCCTAGTACCCCACAACTTCTGGGGAATTTTCCTCCTTTGACCAATAAGGAGGGTTATCCTTAACACAACGGTGGGGACTATTTCCCCAACTTATAATGACTCACATAGGGTCGAATTCTCTAGGATAGTCTAATAACCTCGGGGCCTCACAACTACAGGGACTTTAACCCTTGACAAATAGGAGGTTACCCACAATGACTTGACATGACTTGTTCACATTATAGAAACTACCGATCAGAACATCGGGGCATGACATACTCAATTACATTACAATCACATCTTGTAATAAACATCGGGGTATAATACATAAGATATACAAGTGAATACATTCTGAAGTTACAATTACATCAACACTCCCTCTTAACTAGGAAGGTATTCTCTTAGCACAATTTATCAGCACAAGTATTCTTCTCTGTATCATCTGGATCATCATCGAGTTCTCATCATCTTCAATTCATCTTCATCTTCAAGTCATCTTCATCTTCAGATCATCTTCATCTTCAAGTCATCTTCATCTAGATCTGGATCATCATCACTGGATCTATATCATCACTTGATCTGTATCATCATTGCTGGATCATCATCAAGTCTAGATCATCGCTTGATCTGGATCATCACCGCTGGATCATCATCAAGTCTAGATCATCACTTGATCTAGATCGTCACTGCTAGATCATCATCAAGTCTGTATCATCACTTGATTTGGATCATCACTGCTAGATCATCACTTGATCTGGATTGTCACTGCTAGATCATCATAAAGTCTAGATCATCATCAAAGCTGGATCATCACTGAATCATCATCATCATTACTGCTTCTGCTATCTCAATCAAATGGTGCTATCTCTTCATTCTTCTAGTCACAGGAAGTTCTACAGAGCCATCCCTTTTTCATGCTGGTTGTAGGCCTACCCTTCATGTAGGTCTTCAGCACTTATATCTGACCCTAAGTTAGAATGGCCTACCTAGCTCTTACATCTGACCTCATCTTGTCAGAAAGGCACACCCAACACTCACATCTGACCTCATCTTGTCAGAAAGGCCCAACACTCACATCTGACCATGTGAAAACACATCATGTCAGACTGGCTCAGCACTTACATCTGACCTCATCTTGTTGGAAAGGCTCTGCACTTACATCTGACCTCATCTTGTCAGAAAGGAACAACACTCACATCTAACCATGTGTAAACACATCGCACCAAAATGGCTCAACACTTATATCTGACCTCATCTTGTCAAAAAGGCTCTGCACTTGCATTCGACCATGTGTAAAAACATCGCATCAAAAGGGCTCTCAGTCCTAGACTGAGGATTCCTGGTAACTGAACAGGTGCCTCCATTCTCCCAGAAAATGGCATCAGCCCTTATATTTGATCAAGTGGGAACACATCCCTCAATCACATCAGAATGGCCATGTACTCACATCTGATCATGTAAGACTACATCCTACAGTCATATCATAATGGACCTCAGTCCCAGACTGAGTATTCTTGGTAACTGACCAGGTGCCTCCATTCCAAGAATGGCATTCAACACTTATATTTGATCATGTAGGAACAAATCCTACAGTCACATCAGAATGGCTCAACACTCACATCTAACATGGAAGGAACCAAATCCTCTCACCATGACAGAATGGATCAGCCCTTACATCTGACCATGGAAGGAACCTAATCCTCTTACCATGTCAGAATGGCTCTAGGTCTCATCATTTCCCCTAGGAGGGAACCTCAACCTTGAGAACACCAAGATTCTCCCTGAAGTACTCAAACTTCACTTTGGCCATTTCTAGCATAGAATCACATTAGGGCTGATTACGTCCAAGGATAACATGCGAGCTTCGCTAGGACCGATTACATCCAAGGGAAACCTATAGGACCATTTACATCTGAGCAACCTACAAGCTTCACTAGGATTTATGCTCAGATAACCTGTCTCATCAGCTATGCTAGAAATCCCTCTTTCAAGAGATCTCGATCTGGATCACTGCTCCTCTCTGCATCATACAAAAATGCAAGTCAAATCAACCAAATCAAATAGTAGTTTTCAAGAGAAACATACTACCTCCCAAATAGAAAGTGGCAACATCTTTTTTCTCAGTTGTACTCAACACCATGCAGGATTTCATCCTGCCAAACCAAGAGATCACTCTTGATCCCATACTGAAGTAGCACCTCAAAGTGCTCTTCTTATCAATGGCATAGCCTGCCCAATACGAATCCTCATAACCCTCCAGGTCAATCTTCTGATTTTACTCATACTTGAGCCCATAATCAACTGTACCCTTTAGGTACCTTATTGCATGATTTGCAACCGTCATGTGAACATGTCTCAATGTGTTCACAACAAAGCAAATATCTGATCTTGTATTTGTCAGGTAAATCATCTGACAATACATTGTGGTATCAATCGACTCTGATGAAGCAACACTCAATAGCTTCAGGTTCGATGCCATAGGTGTGGTCATGGCCTTGCAGTCCATCATCTTGAACCTCTTCATGATCTCTATTGCATACTTCCATTGTCCGAGGAATATTCCATCCGCATTTTTCCACACCACCATGCCTAGAAAATAGTGCATCGACACATAACAGGAGCATCACTGGTCTTCCGCTTTCAACCTTGAAGCAAAGTTTGGAATCCGCTTTACTCTCAGTAAAGCCTAGAGTCATCAGTAATATATCCATCATATCATACCATGTCAAACCTCAGGATCTTCTGCAGTCACTCCCTCTGAAGCAGAGCATCATTCTCCCTTTGTCTTTCCTACTCTATGCACTGAAAAATTCTATACTAGAGTGGCAAGTACCTTCCTCTGCTACTAACATTCTTTGTATCCATCTAGGATCATTGGATACCGAGATTCTCTATCTTGAACATTTTCAAAAGTTCTTCTCGCACCCATCTGTAAGCTTGTCATCCTCTATCAACCTTGTAGCAAAGGTTCAGATCTTCATCAAGCTCCTCATGTATGTGTTATCCCATGGGTGTCTTCTGATATTGTACAAGGCCTTCTTTCATTTGCACACATGATTCTTCCTGTCATGTGTATCTTTAGTGGCTGCAAATGTCTCTTTATAGTCTATGCCTCGTGCTATGAATATTTCCTTGTATCCCATGATGTTTCCATCTACTGCATGATGGAACTACGAACTTCTTTTTATGTATCGATACTGCATCCTAGACATCATTCTTCTTGAACTAGTCTTCCCTTTCTTCTTGGTTACTTCTTCATAGCTCGAAGGTTCTACATCAATGATGTCGTTGCATTCGTCATATTATTCTTTATTTTGAAATGTCGTCACTTGTTCTTTGGAACAAGTCTCATCCTTCTTTGCTTGTAGGCAATTTTACACGATATTTCCTACAAGTCAAATGCATTAGTTGTATGGTTAGAAACATTTCATAAGGTATATTCATAATGAAAAATTCTTATGCATAAATATATGATCATGCAACTATTTTAGCCTCATTAATGCAAACATTCTATCATGCATAATACATCAACTGAATATAAACAAATGTATAATCAAACAATATCATGAAATGACAATTGAATACTTATCTTTATTTGTTTCGTGGGTAGACTCCTTCTTGAGCCTTCGGCTTCATCATCTTCTTCATTCATCATTTCTTATACAAATGCTGAGATGGATAAGAGTTTCTTCAAGAGTTGAGTTCTTTGTATTCCTAATCGCTTAAGGGATCTTCTTTGGATTGTGAGATCTTGATCTTCAGTTGCTTCCATATTTTCTTCTCTTATGACTCGAGCTTCTTCTTCTACCCAGATTTTGCTGAAAGTAATCACTTCCTTCTGGTACACATTCCTTGCATGAATGAATTCCATGATCTTGGGAGGCCATTCAAGATGGCTATCACTACTTCTGCATTCTCCATTTCTTCTTCTATCGCTTCAAGTTGTTCTGTATTCTGGATCTTCACATTCTTCAATTGTTTTCTCAAAGCCATCTTTTGATTTATGTTCTTCCATTCAAATAGCTTGATCAAGGAATAAAACATCTCTTTCGATGTCTTTAGGGAAGACACTTGTTGTATAAGGTGATCCGTGATTGAATCAACAATGATCTTCTTGGCCTTGACCAAGTTCTTCTTGTGTAAGGCTTTGAGCCTCATCTCCCTCTAGAACTGGAACCTCTCTACTCATGTAGGTGTCCAATTCATTTCTCCAGAGAGATCATATACTTCTAGGCTTAGAATTTGTCAACTTCACCAAGCTTGTCATCAAGCTGATGTGATAGATCACTTTGAAATGAGAACCTCAAATGAAAATAGCAAAAGATTAGATCTTACCGATTTGAGGTGTCCGTCCTAGTTTCAGAGCTGGCTGATCTATGGTTTGTTAGAGAAACTCTAATTTTAAAAACTTGGAATATTTTAGATCAAATTCGATAGAAAGATAGATCTCTTTAAGGAAAGCTGTCCAATTTACTCCTTTTCTGAAAACAGTGGAGGGAAGCTCCTGGAACAGGAAGCCCTAGTTTACCAATTTCTTCTGCAGAAATGCCTCCTACTGTTTCTATGGTATGTCCAAAATTAATGCTCCTTTATGTCTAACAATTTGCAGTGAGGTAGCCTCACCTGTCCTTGTTTCAACACCATAGGTTTCATCAGAATTGGTTTCACCAATTGGGACTTATGATCATTTTACCAAGGTGACCTGTTACAGAACTATTTAGAACATCGAAGTTGTATAGAATGCCACGTGTCACTGGTTCATCTTATGAGTCTAAAACTCGGACCAAAGAAAGTACAGTCCGTGAAAATTCTAGAAAATATTCATAAATTTCATTTGGACCTTTGTAGCCCAAGATATAGCAATTCTCCCTAGGTGTCCTATTTAGGAATGAATCCTAGAAGAGGATGGAACCCTAATGGGGAGGGATCATATCTCATGGAATATAGCATATCTGAGGCTAAATTTTGGACACAGTGTAAATCCAGATTTTATATTCGTCTTGTGAAAGTTTCAGCTCTTGATCCATCTCCAATTCCGAGATATAGTGAATGTACCAAAACTTATTAGTTTTAGTATTTTAGGGTTTTTCTAGCTCAAGGTCAAAGTAGGGTTTGAATTTCCCAAAGTTTCACCCAGCCAAAAATATTGACCCAGGTCTCTAAAATTCGATTTTGATGAGGAGAGTAATCCTATGTCAAGCTCATTCAAAAATTCCTCTTCTGTATAAAACCCTAATTTCCTGTACCAAAAATTGAAAATGCTCGAAATCGAATTCTGCTTCGACAGAAAGATGCGACCTTCAATGGAGAGTTAGCCTAGCATACATTTGCTGATGGATTGCGGAGAGAGACCCCAAAAGTAAGAAGCCCTAGCTTTTGCAGCTGCACAATGTCTTGTTCTCAGGTTAGCTCTGATACCATGTTATATTTTTTATCATTCAAGCTACCATTATGATCTTAGGATCTTTAACTAAGAGAATAACATGCACATCAATAAACACAAGAGACAAGAAACACAAAGAATTTTCCTCGGGGAAACCATAAAGGATAAAACCCCGTAACTTCCTCGAAGATATAATGAGCACCAATGGGAGCAGCAAAACCCAAAAATAGAAAATATGCTCTCCACAACTTGTTCTCTCTCTCTCTCTCTCTCTCACTTGAGAGAGCTTCTCCTCTCTCACTCATGTGCCCCAATGAGTGTGTGTGTGTGTGATAAATAGAGAGGATCACTCTCTATTTATATTCTTTTGTTCGCTTGAAACCCACTCCAACATGTTGTCCTCACTTAACAATTACTTACTAGAGCCGACATCTCTAGGAGTGTCTAATAACCCTAGTGCCCCACAACTTGTGGGGACTTTGCCTCCTCTGAACAACAAGGAGGGTTATCCTTAACACAATGGTGGGGACTATTGCCTCGAGTTACAATGAATCACCTAGGGTTGACTTCTCTAGGATAGTCTAATAACCCTAGGGCCCCACAACTGTGGGGACTTTCCTTGACAAATAGGAGGTTTACCCACAATGACTTGACATGACTTGTTCACATTACAGGAACTCTCGATCGGAACATCAGGGCATTACATGACTCAATTACATTAAAAACACATCCCAGAATAAACATTGGGGTATAATACATAAGATATAAAAGTGAATGCATTCCAAAGTTACAATTACATCAACATCTAGTGGGTCATCTGACTCTGAAGGATCCAATGGGGATTCAAATTCTTCATCTCACAAGAACAAAAAAAGAGGCATTACAGGAACAACTTGCGTGATGAATTCAGAAAGGCAGGTCCTCCTACATTTAATGGTGAGATAAAGAACGATCAAGAAGCTGAAGCTTGGATATTTGGGATGAGACCAGGTCCAAGACTACTCTAGAAATATGAATTCTAGGGTAGTCATCTTCAATTTGACTAGGAGAGCATCAATATGGTGGGAGCACTTCAGGAAAGTGAATAATATCAGTGAAAGGAAGATTGTGTGAAAATAGTTCCAGAAGTTTTTTAGGAAGAAGTACCTCTCTGATAGGTACTATGATGGTAATATTAAAGAATTCCATGAGTTGAGATTGGGGCAACAGGTATGTCAATAAGTTCTTGTAACTATTGAGGTATATCAGGTATATCAGGGATGATAAAGTAAAAATCCAGTGTTTTATGAGGGGTTTCCTCAGTCTCACAAAGACATAATTGAATTTGATGAACCTGGAACTTTAGAAGAATCTATAAGAAAGACTAAGTATTGTTATGATCAGAATAAAGGCAATTCTAATCACCATAATACATGGAAGGAAAAGAAGAATGAAATTCTGATCAGAGGAACAAAGGTTTTAAACCTTCTAACTTCAGGAATCAGTAGAAGCAACCATTACAAGCTGTGAACCAGCTAGCTAAAGTGATGGGGGAAAAGCCAAGAAATCCAAAACAAAATAGAGAACCTCTCCAATGTTGGAGATGTGGACGACCCCACATGTGTAGGAAGTGTCCTCATGAGGAGGGGTATGCAAGGCCAACTTACAACATCCAAGAAGCAGAAACAGTGGGTCAAGTAGCAAGGGTTGTCCCTAGGATTTATGCAGCTCTGGAGGACCGCCAGGCAGATCATCAGTCAATTGTGGTTGAAGTTGCAGGTAAGATTGCTGAGCAATCTATTTATGTTTTGATTGACCATGGTTCTACTCATAGTTATATTACTCCTAGAGTAGTTGAGGTTTGTGTTTTTAAGAAGTTAAAGCATAGAAAATCATGGTTAGTCCAACTAGCCAGTGGAACCAAGAGAAAGGTCAGTGAAATGGTAAAGCAATGTCCGTTATTCATGAATGGGTTAGTTACTTCTGTAGATCTGAATGTTCTACACTTGGTTCCTATGATGTTCTAATTGGAATGGATTGGTTGGAAGAACACATAGTAAAACTTGATTGTTACAACAAGACTTTTGAATGCATAGATGAAGAAGGCAGCCTAAGGGTTGTAAGAGGCATTCCAAAGGTGTTTTATGTTAGGCATATTTCAGCCATGTAGCTGAAGAAGTTCTGTAGGAAAGGTTGTCGAGTGCATGCAGCCCATGTGTTAGAGGCAACAGAGAATGAAACATCTAAGTTGGAGGACTTTCATGTGTTGCAAGAATCCAGGGATGTTTTTCTTGAAGAGATTCCAGGGCTTCCTCTAAAGAGGGACATTGATTTCATAATTGAACTTGTGCCAGGAGCAGCACCGGTTTTTTATGAACCTCCTACAATAAACAATTAGAATGCACGATATGAGAGAAATATTGGAGCACAAAAGAGATATTATTGATGGCAGGACAGTTTGAGGGGGAAACCTCCTTTGATCAAGCTCAATACAAAATAACTCTTGGATGATTTCATTAGCCTCAACACATATTTATATACTATTGGTCCCCATGGATGTGGGATAATGCAAGGTATTAACTGGACGACTTAACAACTATTACTTACTCCCCATGAATGTGGGATAATACAACATACTAATGGGACGACTTACAAAGCATATGCGTCCGAAAAAATATACTACAAAATAAAGAGGTGGGTTGAAACGGGTTCTTAACATCCCCTCCCTCTTATAAAATATTTGTCCTCGAAGCTTTAGATGTGGAAACTGCTGCTGAATCTGAAGGAGTGGTTCCCATGTAGCATCCTTTGAATTAAGACCTCTGTGATGGATCGAGAGCGAAGCTGATGAGTGCGCTGATTGAGGATGGCCTCTAGTTCCAAAATGATGGATCCTTCCTTATCCAGCTCTGGTAAAACAATTTGTGCTCTAATGTTGGTTCCAATGACTTTCTTAAGACAAGAGACATGAAAGACTAGGTGAATATGAGAAGAGAGAGGAAGTTCCAATTTTTAAGCAACATACCCAATATTATGAAGAACTTTATATTTCCCATAGAAATTTGGAGAGAGCTTCTGATTCCCTTTGAGTTTCAAGGAGGATTGCTTGTAAGGCTGTAGACAAAGAAAAACCATATCACCGACTTGAAAGGTTTACTCAAAATAGTGTTTATCATTCTGCTGTTTCATGCGATTTCTTGCCATGTGAAGATGCTCCTGTAGAATGTGAAGAATTTGATCGCAGCTTCGAAGAAACATGTCAATTCCTGAATTGGTGAACTGTTGGGGGTGTATGGAAGGAGCACTGGAAGTGTCTCACCATAAATGGCTTCATATGGAATCACTTTATATGCAGTATGGTAGGAATTATTGTAACACCATTCAGTGAGAGGGAGCCACTTTTCCCATTGATGTTGTTGTTTAGAGGTGAAGCAACGAAGATAAGTTTACAAACATTTGTTGGTGACTTCAGTATGACCATATGTTTGTGGGTGATATCCTGAACTCATATTCAGTTTGGTTCCAGTGAGGTGAAAGAGTTCAGTCCAAAAATGAATTGTGAAAGTTGCATCGTGGTCTTAGACAATGGAAGAAGGGATTCCATGAAGACGGAATATCTGGTCCATGAAAATTTGTGTGACTGAGGAGGCGGTATATGGATGGCTGAGAGCACAAAAATGATCATATTTGGAGATTCGATCAACCACAACCAAGATTATGGTCTTCCCTCCAGATTTAGGGATACCATCAGTGAAATCCATTGAAATATCTGTCCAAATCCTTGTAGGTATGGGAAAGGGTTCGAACAAGTTGAGGAGGAGTGTAGTTTCACCCTTGTGGTGCTGACAGGTGTCACATTTGGAAACCATATGTTGAATTTCCTATTTTATTCCCTTCCAAAAGAATTTATGTTGTGCCCGCTCATACATTTTGAGGAACCCAAAGTGCACTAGCGATGGAGAAGCATTGAGTTCATAGAAGACAACATGGTGAAGATATGTTCTCTGGGGAAGCACCACACAACCCTTGTATCTCAGAGAATAACCATCCCAGGAGTTATGTGGTACAATAGAAGGATTACTGGCCAACTATTGGATGATTTTAGATAAGGAAGAGTCATTGACATAGCCTTTCTGAATAGATTATAACCAATTTGGAATAGGAATAGAAATAGATGAAAGAGAAGCATGGTCATCAAATGTGTAGGAGAGAGCATCCACCACAAGACTGTCATTACCATTCTTGTAAGTGATCTCATAGTCATAACCCATGAGTTTGCTAACCCATTTCTATTGTGTTGGGGATGAGACTTGTTGTTCCAAGAAATATTTCAGACTCTAGTGATCAGTCTTGATGCAGAAATAATTCCATAAGAGGTATGGATGCCACTTTTTTACGACATGCAAAATAGCCATCATTTCCTTCTCATATGTAGAGGCAGCTAAATTATTACGAGACAGGGATTTGCTGGTGAACGCAATGGGATATTCGTCTTGGAGGAGGACAACACCAAGTCCATTGTCATAATCATCACTTTCAATAGTGAAGGGCTTGGAAAAATCCAACATAGCTAGAACATGTGTGGTACACATAGCTTGTTTCAATTTCTGAAATTCACACTCAGTAGCAGGTGTCCATGCAAAATCATAATTTTTCAGTAGAGTTGTTAATGGAGCTAAAATATTCCCATAATCCTTGATAAACTTGCGGTAGTAGCCACTAATTCCCAAAAACCCACGAAGGCTCTTCATGGTATGAGGATGCGGTCAATTTTTCATGGCATCTATTTTGGCAGGATCGACACAAAACCCTTGTGCTGAAACAATATGCCTAAGATACTCTACTTGCTTCTACCCAAAAACACATTTAGACAGTTTGGCACATATATGATGATCACATAAAAGCTTCAGTACAAGGTTCAGATGTTGGAGATGCTTAGCCCATGTTTTACTATAGATGAGGATATCGTAAAGGAATTCTAGAATAAAGTTTCACAAGTAGGTCCAGAATATTTTATTCATCAATGCCTGGAACGTGGAAGGATAATTTGTGAGGCCAAATGGCATAACCAAAAATTCATAGTTGCCATCATGTGTGTAGAAATCTATTTTAGGGATATCATCCTTATGAACTCGAATTTGGTGATACCCAGAATGAAGATCCAAGTTGGAGAAAAATGAGCACCATGGAGCTCATCCAGAAGCTCATCAACAACGGGAATTGGAAACTTATCCTTGATTTTGATGTGATTAAGTGCTCAAAAGTTGATGCGAAGGCACCATGACCCATATTTTTTTTGGACAAGAGGAACCAGTGAAGAGAAGGAACTAGTGCTAGGGAGAATGACACCTTTCTTCAGTAAGTCATGAAAAAACATGCCAATCTCTGTCTTGTGGTGAAACAGGTAGAGATAGGGCTTGATGTTGGGAGGTACGCTTCCAGGAAGGAGTGGGATATAATCATCCTCTGGTTTGGAAGGTGGCAATCCCACTGGATCAACAAACACACATGCATATCGATCCAAAATTTGTTGTAGATCCAATGGAGTAGTTGAGGCTGCTGAAGGTTGCATCTGAATAAAATGGAGCCGAGTGATGACACCATGTGAAATATTATTAAGAATCTTTTCCATGCGATGCGTACTGATGATGTAGAGATACCTTGGTTGTAATCCCCGCAATGTGTTTTTTTTACCATTGATTGGAAATTTCATCCAAAGTTCAGCAAAATCCCATAAAATGGGTCCAAGTGTGTGTAACCATTGAGCTTCCAAAACCACATAACATCTGCCTAAGAAGAAGGAAAACATGTTAGAGTGCAATTTATAATCCCCCATAGAGATGCACACATTATGACACTTCCCTTTGAAAGGTAAGGTGCCCCCATTGACAATAATGACTTCAAAGCTGGAGAAAGGATGGGAAAAAAAATCGGCCTGTTTGGCGATCCTCGAGTCAATGAAGTAGTGAGTGTTACCAGAATCAATGAGTATTGTAAGAGGGAGTTTTTTTAAGAAACCTCTGACCTGCATGGTTTGTGGGGTGGTGACTCCAGCTAAGGCATGCAGAGATAAGGTCGTATGGAGCAGGCAGGTCAATAGGCAGTTGCTAAATGCCACCCTCAACATCTATTGGATCTTGAGCATCATAAAAAATGCCAAGTGCAGGCGGAGAATCCACATCCAAGAGATAGAGATTTTTCTCAGTGTATCTATGTCCTCGGGTGAATTTGTCGTCACAATTATAACAAATCCCTTTTTCCTAAATTTCCCACATCTTCGATTCAGACAAATGCTTGATAGGAGTGGTTCTAGGAGCTGGTGGAATTTGGGATCTTTGGGGAACCATAGTTCTGAATGGAAAAAGAGTGGATTTGGAGCGTTGTTTAGCCCTGATCTTGTCCTCTGCTAGCTTAGACAACCCTAGGGCTTCCATCATTGTGTTGGGGTAGAAAATTTTAACCTTAGATCATATTGCATCCTTCAGAGCACTGATAAACAAATAAGGTAGAATGCATCAGGAAATCATTCGGTGTGATTGGCCAGTTTCTCAAATTCTGTTTGATACTGCCTCATAGTGCTAGTTTGTCGAAGTTTGGTGAGTGCTCCTGTGAAGTCATCAAAAGCACTAGGGCTAAATCGTTACGAAAGGAACCGACAAAAATCTTTCCATTTTGGCTCTACAAGAGCCTTGATGTACCAATGAAACCATTGAAAGGCTTCATGTTCCAAATGCAAGGATGCAAGTGGGACTTTATTGACATAAAAAGTGTTATGCAGGCTCAAATATTATTCTTCCTTGTAAATCCATCCAGTTGTATCATCACCATTGAAGCGAGAAAAATCCATCTTTGGCCCACGGAAGTTGCTAGAGGAAGAGAACCTAGTGTCTGTAGAAGACTCAGGTTGTCGACGGTTGTGCATGGGTGAATGTTGAATATGGAGGCCAAGAAATTTTTGATCTAGATCTTCAAGTTTGGAATTGATGGCAGCAAGTTCTTCTTCCATTTGTATATTTTCTCTTGCATGGGTGACAACCATAAGCATGTTTTTTTAAATAGGTAGAAAAACTAAAACAGAAAGGGGTTTAGGAAAGGAAAATTTTGATTTGGGAAAAGCCTGAGGGCGTAATTGGGATTTTACAGGGTTTTGGACACTTTATTAGGTACAGGAAGCATAAAATGTGAATTTCATGGGTGGGATGAAGGAACTGGAAAAATTGTCAGATAGGTATAATGAAGTAGAAATGGAAAATGAACACCATGGAAAATTTTGAAGGCGATTGGGTGAGAATTAGAAAAGTTATGATAAACCATAAAAATAGACAAATGGAAATTTTGGGCTTCAAGAAGTAGAATTGGGGATAGGGTCCTTAAGGAAGGAATATGAAGAACGGGATTACGGGGGTTACAGTGAAGTTTCAAGGTAAATGGTTCTGTAAAGTTGTGCTTTATAAATTGGACATGGAGGAAATGATCTGTGGTGGTTTTGGAAAGTTGCGCTTTATCAAATGGATATGGAGGAAATGATTTGTGACGGTTCTGGAAATCTACGCTTTATCAACTGTAAATGGATATGGACCCCATGTATGTTTGAATTCCTAAAGGTTCAAGGGAGTCACTCAGTCACCAAGGGACGGATTGCATATTGGGGAAGTACCCCTCACTCCATGACACAGGTAAAACTTCTAATCGCTTGGCCACAAACGACATCTCTTTGGTTTTCCTCATGGGTGGGAATCTAGTCAATCCAGTGGGGGTCATTTCCCATTTTGCTTGGAAGGTCCTCTCAATGTTCAGCTACTTCGGGGTTCCTGTGGTACTCCTTACAATCAGTTTTAGGGCTATTCCCAAGTACTTCCCATAGTTAAGCGGATAGGGTTTATTCCCTGATCCAAATGAATAATATCACTGCAAGAAGAAGAACGATTGCAATGATTACAATTCCAGGAAGCACTGCAAAAGAAAAAAAATTGGAAGAAATTCCACCCAACGATCCCAAGAAAGGGATTTGACACCATATGTGATAAACCTCCTGCAATAAACAATGAGAATGCATGATATAACAGAAATATTGAAGCACAAAAGAGATTTTATTGATCGCTAACCACTTCAAGGGGAAAACCTCCTTTGATCACGCTCAATACAGAATAACTGTTGGATGCTTTCATTAGCCTCAAAACATACTTATATACTAAGTCTAATCTAAACAACTATTACTCCCCATGAATGTGGGATAATGCAACATATTAAATTGACAACTTAACAACTATTACTTACTCCCCATGATTGTGGGATAATACAACATACTAATGGGATGACTTACAAAGCATATGTATCTGACAAAATATACAAACAAAATAAAGACGAGGGTTGACACAAGTTCTTAAAATAGTTTCCAAGACACCCTACAGGATGAGTACACCAGAAATGCTAGAGCTAAAGATGTAGCTGCAAGAGTTATTGGAGAAGAAGTATATCGGATTGAGTGTGTCTCCTTGGGGATAACAAGTCCTATTTGTGAAAAGGAAAGATGGTACACTCAGATTGTGTATTGATTATAGACATCTTAACAAAGTCACTGTGAAGAATAAATACCCTTTTCCTAGGATTGATGACCTATTTGATCAAATGCGAGGAGCAAAGGTAATTTCCAATATTGAATTAAGGTCTGGTTACCATCAAGTAAGAATCGAGGATGAATATGTTCATAAGAAAACCTTCAGAACAAGGTATGGACATTATGAGTTTGTAGTGGTACCATTTAATCTCACAAATGCACAACTACATTTATGTTCCTTATGAATAGTGTTTTCGGTAGGTATCTAGACAAGTTTCTTCTTGTATTCCTTGATGACATTCTCATTTATTCTAAGAATGAGGGAGAGCATGAAGAACATCTGAGATTGATATTGGAATTGCTCAGGGAGCATAAGTTGTATGCACAGTTAAGCAAGTGTGACTTTTTTAAAGATAGGATTCATTATTTGGGTCACATCATCTCAGATGAGGGCATAATTGTAGACCTTGAAAAGATTGAGGCCATTATGAATTGGCCTACCCCAAGTCATGTGACAGATGTAATATCTTTTATGGGCCTTGCAGGTTACTACAGGAGATTTATTGAAGGATTATCCAAAGTTGCACATACAATCACTTCTTTTCAAAAGAAGGGGATAAAGTTTGAATTGACACCAAGGTCTGAGGAAAGCTTCCAACAGTTGAAGAGTGTTCTTACAAGTGCACCAGTTCTGAAAATTGTAGACCCGAAGAAATATTATTTTGTGGTGTGTATTGATACTTGCAGTCAAGGACTAGGAGGAGTTCTTATGCAAGACAACTATGTGGTATGTTATGAGTCAAGAAAGTTGAAGGATCATGAGAAGAACTATGCCACTCATGATTTAGAACTTGCAGCCATAGCACATGCTCTAAAGATGTGGAGGTATTACTAAATGGGAAGAAAATTTGAGTTAAGGACAGACCACTGTGGTCTGAAGTATTTGTTTGATCAACCAACTTTAAATGCTAGGCAAGCTAGATGGCTGGAGTTTTTATGTGAGTTTGATTTTGAAATCAAACACATAAAAGGAAAAGAAAACAAAGTGGTTGATGCACTCAGCAGGAAGGTGCATGAAATGCACTTGGCATCTCTTAGCATTTTCCAATCAGATTTGAGACAACTGATTGTTAATCATGTTGTCGGAGATGAAATGTATGTGCAGATAAAAGACAAATTGCAACATCAAAGTCTTGAGAATAGGTATGAGGGATATAAATTGGAAGAAGATAGACTTCTTACATATAAGAACATAATTTATATTCCAAGTGTAGAATACTTGAGGAGAATTGTTATGGATGAGATCCATCAAGCTCCATATTTTGGTCACCTAGGGTATCAAAAGACAATTGCTACAGCCAGAAAACAATATTTTTGGCTAGGAATGAAGAAGGACATTGTTGAGTACATTTCAAAGTGCATGAAATGTCAACAGGTAAAGGTTGAACATCAACACCCAGCAGGTTTGTTACAACCCTTTCCAGTTCCAGAATGGAAATGGGAAGTTATTTCTATGGATTTTATTACAGGATTGCCAATGACTTGGAGACAACATGATTCCAACATGGTTGTGGTGGACAAATCGACAAAGGAAGCACATTTTATACCGATTAAGTCCACTTATAAGACTGATTCCATTGCAAAAATATTCATGAAGGATATTTTCATATTGCATGGATTTCCTAAGGAAATAGTCTCTGACATAGATCCTAAGTTCACTTCCAATTTTTGGAAGGTTTTTTTGCAGAATTGGGAACAAAGTTGAACTTCAGCACTGCCTACCATCCTCAGATTGATGGCCAGATAGAGAGAGTGAATCAAGTACTTGAAGACATGCTTCATATGTATGTGATGGACAAACCATCCAAGTGGGAGGATTATTTACACTTGGTAGAATTTGCATATAATAATGGACAACAAGCATCCTTGGGGATGATTCCTTATGAATATTTGTATGAAAGAAGGTGTAGGACACCAGTGACTTGGGATAATCCAATGAACATGATTGTACTTGGTCCAAAATTTATCAAGGAAATGGAGCAGGAGGTTGCAAATATTAGGAAGAATATTAAAGCAACCCAGGACAGACAAAAAGTTATGCAGATAAGCATCGGGTGGACAGAGAGTTCAGTGTTGGGGGTCATGCTTACCTCAGAGTGAGGGAAAGAAATAGTTCCTTGAAGCTTGGAAGTTGTGCCAAGATATCCCCTAGATACCATGGGTCATTTGAAGTGCTTGAAAGAATAGGGCCAGTTGCATATAGAATTGCATTGCCTGCTAGCACTAGGGATCATAATGTTTTTCATGTTTCTTTTCTTAAGAAATGTGTACATGATCCTAACCATGTGATTGATTAGGACGTGATTCAGGTGGAACTCGAGGGAGAGTTCCGAACCAAGCCATTGTGAATCCTTGATAGGAAGGTCACAGTGATCCTAAATCAAGTTGTTGGATAGGTAAAGGTGGAATGGGAGCACTACAGTCCTGAATAGGCTACATGGGAGCTGGAGGGTTCCATGTGATTGGCACATCCATTTTTGTTCAATTTTGCAGAGCATTGAGGGTGGTGCCAGTGTAGAATTTTTGTTTAAGTTAGTAAAGCACTGAGGGTAGTGTTGTTGTAAGGGAGAGGGGATTGTAATACCCCATTTTTGACCCCATGGTATTTAATTGTACATAATGTATATATTGTAATTAAATCATGGCGAGTAGCTCAAGGCCAAGGCCCTGCCATTGATTGATGTTTGGTAGATAGGTGATAAAGGTTGATACCTATGGTTTTGGTGCTAAGTCAAGAACAATAGATATATTTTGATATGTTGGGATAGGAAGAATGCGCAAGGAAGGAAAAGTGCACGTGCGACAGAAGGGGAAATTAGGTCAAGAAGGAAGCAAAGGGACTGATGCAGAAAGATAGAACATGCACATGACGGAGGAAAAGAGACCTTGCAGGTGTGCAAGTGGGTAACAGTTAGAAAGCGACAGGTCAGAAAGATCATGGCTACTAAAGTCGACGTAAGCTAGCAGATGACATGCATATGAAGAAATATATGTAAGTCAGGCCTATAGCACCTTATGTCAGTCTATGACAGCTTGTAACCGTTTTTACGACTGATTATGACCTGTAACATATGAGGAGTATTTAGTCAACCCTGCATGGTCCTGTAGAAGTTATAAATAGGAAGAACCCACTCTGTATAAGGATTGTTGTTGGTTATTGGGTTTTTGGGGGTCTTGGTTATTGGATGTGGTTCTTTTTCCAAGTCACTCAGTTTTGTTAAGGAAGTTAGGGTTGGTAGGAAAGAAGACTCAGAGAAGAGTCTAGTAGCAGTAAAAGGCTATTGAGCCACAGATCTTGCAGCTGTGTGCACAGACCACTAGTAGTAGAAGCAATCTGCAGCTGAGTGCGCATATAAGTAAAGTTAGAAGAGTCGATCGATGCTGTGTGTTGATCAGTAGGAGTAGATAGAAGAATAAACCAGAGATAATGAGAGCAAGAATATTGAGTCAAAAATACATATCTTAAGAACAGTTTGCAGATTGCAGACTGCAAGGTGCTATACATACATTCTCATGCTGGATGAAGAGCACCTTGGTGGTTTTTCCCATATGGGTTTCCACGCTATTTCCTGTGTTGAATGATTGACTGATGATGAATGTTTATGTGAATGTTAAGTAGTTGATTACTGCATATTGATGAGTTATTGTTGAATTTATGATGTCTTCTTGTTAATCAATAAATGAATGTTTAAAGCATTACTGTATATGTATGAGTTCAGGATTAAAATGCTAAGATAAAGCATAAGTCGCTCATTGTTTGTCGAGTGCAAGGAATCAGTTGCATCGCACAAGTTGCACCAATGATTGAGGGTAAGGACAGGGTTGTGTCACGTGCCCATTAACGTATAGTTGTGCCTCGGTCACGTAGTGACAGACTCCATCGTACTACCTCCTTTGTCGAGCGCCTTGGTCACTCACCAAGGGAATATAATCCCTTGCCAACTGTGGAAACATGGTTATGGAAGTTACCCATTAAGATATATCGGGTGAGATTGTGCCTGTCTCTCGAGTGTTGCCGAATGATCTTGCTCTGTCAAGCCGATGTCTTGTGGTGCCTTGTTGGTATTGTGGTGTTGTTGAATTGCGGGTTGAGCCAAGGAAGAGAAAGAGGCCGACAAATGGTTCCGTTGGCGGGACCCTTAATCATTTGAGTCGAGGGAAATGTTGTGGCATCTGACAAAGAATGAGGTAGAAGACTGGTTGGAGTCTAAGACGTTAGAATTCGTCCAAGAGGGGAGTGCAAGATCATATTTGAGTGTAGAGAGATGGGTAGAATAGTATATATATATTCTAATATTCACGAGATCTTCTTTGCAGAGTTCCCCATTATACTACACGAGTGGTTGTTAAGATTGGCAAGGAGGAAAACCAATTTCTAGATAATAGAGGCCGTCGAATGGAGTGATCTGTTGGTTCATGAGGAAACCAGTGTAAGTAACACCATCTATAGAGCTATTGATTTTTGGGTTGAAAATATTTTGCAAGGATACATTACTCAGTTTGTAGTAGAGACAATAACCTCATACAATGAGGCTGAAAGAAATTTTTTCCAAGAACCCCGAAGAAGATATTTTCTATCCATCAGTACATGGATCAAGATGCTCGTCTATGAGAAGGGTGTCTTGCAGTTGAGTAGTTAAGTCGCATACCCAAGAAGAAGGCTATGTCACAGACAACCTGTTAAGAAAATGGGAAATGGTGAGTTGAGATGTTCCTAGGGAGTACAGAACCTAAACTAGAAGCTGGATTCCTAAGGAGTGGAAGGAGGTTCAGATCATGGAAAATAAGAAAGACTGAGGAAGGTTGATGAGATCCTAGTCTATTTGAGGAGAGTGAACACAAAATTAGGTTGTAGTTAGACAAAGGGTCTTGTGATGAAGAGGAGGAATATATCCTGATATCGGAAAGAGAAGAGGACTCTGAAGAGTATGTGGAGACACCTAGGTCAGGACGCAACTACATCACACCAGGAGTATCACTAGAGGTAAGATCTAGAGTCTCATCCCTAGGAAGGACTACTGATACTAACAGTGCTATTACTGTGACTATCGCGCAAGAGGGTACACCTCCTTTGAATCCCTTTCCAGAAAACCTCGACGGCAACCCAATGGCTAGGGTGGATATTCGGTTTCCCACATCTAATGGGAATGGAGTAGAATATATAGAGCAGCATTGGTTCCTCTATGAGGATGTTTGAATGGTTTGTTTAGTCCATAATGTGGACATAAGAAAGGATCAGATGATCACGACTTTGAGGGGTCATGCACTGGAATGGTTTATGAAGTTTTGTACCACACCGGTCGGAACCCCACCTAATAACCTTGATGAGATCTGAGCTGCAATGATCTTTGATTTCAGAAAACCTAAATCTGAGTCACAATGCATTACTGAAATCAAGGAGATAAAACAAGTGTTGATAGAAATTGTATGGGACTTTGACTAGCAGTTTAAAACTATGATGGCCAAAGTAAGATTCCAAATGTTGGATGTACAACATAAAGAGTGGTTTATTTCTGCCCTATTACCACACATACAAGGTCCATTAATGAAACAAAATATTGAGTCACAGACATAAGTGCTAGATTTGGAAATGAAGCTAGAGGCTTCACCAATTGGCGATGGTGTTGCGTGAATGGTGCAGATTTAGTCGCAGTTGGCTAATCTGATGATACAACTTCAGGATATCAAGAAGGGAAAGGAAGCACAAGAATATTTATGGTGCACAAAATGTAGAAAAGATGGATACACCAAGAATAATTGTCCGACCTTCATGAATTATGTCTCATCTGGTGCACCAAACCCATTAAGTGGCCATGGACTACCCGGGTGCCGCATATGCCAGGTGAGAGGGAATTGTGACGAAGATTTTTTATACTTGAAAAAGGTTTTAAGTACCCCGAAAAACCTCATTTGTAAATTTTGTAAGTCAATAGGGAATGGAGAGAAAGATTGCAGAGCATACCATCTCCTGAAGGAAAAACCATCGATACCTAATTGATGAAGGACAAGGGGTAGGATCAGGCTAAACCAGTGCAACCATCATGTCAGCCTGCATAGTTCCCACCTAATCAGTATAGGAACTAGTATCAGCCTCAGTATGCACCACAACAACCATATGTGCAACAAAATCACTACCAATCGCACTACCAGTAGAATCAGTACCTGCCACACAACCACACCCTGAATCAAGGAAGGGGTGGTGGAAAATTCAGAGGAAGAGGTAGAGGAGGAGGCTTTGGTAGAGGGAGAGGTCATATTACATGCTATAACTATGGACAACCAAGTCACTATGCCAGAGATTACCTAGAACCTGCAAAGACATGTTTGTACTATAAGGGACCGAACGATAATGTGGAGCAATGTCTTTAGTTGATCACAAAATGGAAAGCAAGGACCATTGTGGGACCCCACCATGTGCAGAACCCAAACCCAAATCCTAATGTGAATGTCTAGATGATTGCGACCAAACCACAGGATCCGGATGTCATTGTTGTAACATGAGGAGGTGCTACGACCAGAGCTGATCAGGAAAAACCACAAGAACAACTGCAGTCGCAGGTACGACCTGTGGCGTAGAAAAGGGTGCAATCGATGAGTCATAAACATAAGGAAGTATCCTTGGATGTGCAACTAGAATTTGTGGATCCAGAAGGACCATCGACATCAAAAGAAGTCAGGGAGATGCTTGAACGATTTCATCGCATATTTCAGAACAACATCCCACAAAAGGTTAGTAAGCTCAAGTCCTTTCTGTCAAGTTGCTTAATTCTAATACAAGATAAATATGCTATTGCAGTACTACAAGCAATGATAGAAGAGACACCCATAGAGCTACAACCTAAAAAGAAAGTTAACCAGGTCGGTAAGAAATTTAAAACTAGGCATGAGTTAAGAATGACTGCATAGATAGGTGACTATGACATGGATTACATCATCTTACACCGATGTCAATATTTTGATGTTAAAAATTTGGGAAATTATGGGCAAGCCACGTGTGGAATGGTCTGCTTTCCAATTGCAACTTTCCAATCAAGCGAAGGTCCTCCCAATTGGTAGGTTGAGCCAGGTTCTTGTTGACATTGAAGGGTTGCACACATTTGCGAAATTTGAATTTATTAACATTGTTGATGACACGAACCCATACCCTACACTGCTGGGGATATATTGGGCCATAGGAAACCAAACCATTATAAACTTCAAGAAAAGGATTATCTCATTTGAGGACGACAAGATGAGAGTAGTATCGCCCATTGAGGGACATAGATACTACTCTCCATTAGAGGGACATAGATATGTTGAGCCTGTCTACAATGAGGGACATGTTGACTATCTCAACCAGATCTACAATGTTACTACCATGCAAGAAGACTATATCAATCCAACAACACACGGAAACCTGAGCTGGAAGAATGCTAGTTCCTGCACATCCGACTTAGGGGAGGCCTTAGAGAATTGGAAAAACAGACTACATGAGGTCTCTATGAGGAGGTGCACAAGAGTCACAAGGTCTATGCGATGGGTGGAGAATCAGTTAAGAGAAATACCCACCTATGAGGGTTTACCTAACCTTGTGACCTTCTTAACTAAGTTTGAAGGACTTGTAATAGAATCATAGTGCTTGTCTGTGCTAGACCATGTGCTAAAAGCTACACCCGCTAGATGGTTGGGTGCACAAAAGCAGTCCATAACATATTGGCCACAGTGCAGAAGGTTGATGGAAGTCAGATTCAGCGAAGAATTCACCACTATGAGCCACAGATATACAGGATTTTCAAGCTCTGTTGAGCACATAAACCAGTCTTGCACCGTATTGCAGTGTACCTGCGACAGGAATGGGTCCATCATTTCATTCATACATTGGAAATGACACCTAGAACATGGTATGCATCTATGGAATTGTGACAAGGAACCCAAGATTAGGAAGGGATTGCTAAGCAGTTTGCGCACACATTTGAATTTGCTGATGAGAAACCTACAGTTGATGATGCACTTCAAACGATAAAGGAGAGGATATTCATTGAAATACCTGTTGAAGAGGCCATTGCTCACCAGTGTAGTGTATCCATTCATCAATGGATGGCTTGCTACAATATAGCTAGAGACCCAGATGATGATCTGACTAATATAAACATACCGGAATCAGAGGGTACCTATGCAGTAGAAGGCAGTGTTATTTCAAGCGACCAGTTCCTTAAGCCGTTGAAAATCAAGAAAGTAAAGATTGGCTCTCCAGAAAACCTGAAGTTCGCTAATATAGGAGATTATTGGGATGAAGAGACAGTCATGAAGATCACATATTTGCTACATGAATACCAGGACCTATTCCCTACCGAATTTTTGGAGATGAAGGGGATAGTAGGAGATCTAGGGGAGATGAAAATACCCTTGTGATCAGATGCTAAACATAGTAAGAAGCGACCCTATTGGTTGAATCCAAGGTATAAAGAAAATGTAAAAGTAGAATTGAATCGCATGCTTGACGTAGGAATCATTGAACCTGTTGAGGAATTAGAGTGGATCAACCCATAGTGATCTAGGATAAGAAAGCAACAAGCGAATTCCGAATCTGTGTCAACCTAAGGAAGCTAAATGATGCATGCTTACAAGATCCATTCCCGACACCATTTACAAATGAAGTGCTTGAAAGCATCAGAGGAAAAGAGATGTATTCATTCACTGATGGATTCTCTGGCTATCATCAAATCAGAATCACGAAGGAGGATTGCCACAAAATGACCTTCGTCACCAAATGGGGATGCTACCAGTATACGGTAATGCTCTTTGGACTCAAGAATGCACCTGCTATTTTTTCTAGAATACTTGTCTCCGCTTTTAAATATTTTATTCATAAATTTCTTGAGGTCTAGTTTGATGATTGGACTGTGTTTGGTCTAGTAAGAGACCATATTGAAAGTCTGCGCATGATGCTGGACTGCTGTCACCAGTATTAGATTGCGCTCAATTCTAAGAAATGTATCTTTTGCGCACCATTTGGTGTTTTGTTGGGTAACATCATCTGTCGCAATGGTATTTTAGTTGGCCCCCAAAAAATTGCGATCATCGTCGACTTACCACCACCTACATCAGTCACGCAACTAAGATTAGTGCTAGGACATACAGGCTAATACAGGAAGTTCATCAGAGGATATGCAGCAATCACTTCACCTATGGAGAAACTGCTAAAGAAAGATGCAAAGTTCCAATGGAAAACAACTTCTCAGGAAATCTTGGATAGATTGAAGAAAGCGATGTTGAGTACACCAATACTCGTGTTCCCCAACTGGAAGAAGGAGTTCCATTTTCATGTTGATGCGTTGTTTGTCACGCTTAGTATTGTGTTGACACAACCAGGAGAGGGTGTGCTAGACAACCCTATTGTGTTTGCAAGCAGAAAACTATCAACAACAGAAAATAACTACACGATGACAAAAAGAGAAAGCCTCTCCATGGTCTATGCACTTCAAAATTTCAAACACTATTTGTTTGGTGGAAATTTTCAGATGTACACTGATCATTCAACGCTCAAATACCTAGTAAACAAGCTAGTGTTGGGGGGGAAGATCTATAGATGGCTTCTCGTCTTTCAAGAATTTGATTTTGAGGTCATTGTCAAACCTGATCGACTGAATGTCGGGCCATAACACCTATCAAGCATAGAAAGTGGTGAATATCCAACCAGCCTAGAAGATAATTTGCCTGATGCACAACTATTTGCGATCCACATGATGGATGGTCATAACAGTGAGTTTAATGCAATCATTCACTTTTTGAGAACAGGATATGCACATGCAGGAATGCCAACTAATAAGAAGAAATATTTGGTTGTCAAAGCTGCCGATTATACATTAATTGTGGGACAACTGTATAAGTTGGGCATGGATGAAATAGTACGCCACTATGTTTTTTTATCATGAACAACCTTGGGTAATGAGCGAAGCACATGCTGGTGTCACAGGAGGACACTATGTGGGAAAAGCAACTGTGTGCAAGATATTGCAAGAAGGACTATGGTGGCCAACCATACACATGGATAGTAAAAAATTCTGCAGGCACTGTGATATCTTCCAGAGAACAAGAAAACCATTGTGCCACGATGAGA
>LPNX010988351.1:4123-15343 GCA_001517045.1 Pseudotsuga menziesii
AGCCATCAAGTGACCTATCATCTCGTTAATTTGGGTTATTATGATTTTGAATGCGTCTTTATGGAATTGTATTGAGTAATGTATTGAACCTGTCCAAAGTTTATCTTTGGACATGGTTGAATTTATCAAAACCCTACGAATTCATTAACACACACACAATTTGACGTCACATGTTTCAAGATTTTCCATGATGGTATGATCATTTAAACCTACCAAGTATCTTCCCATGATCGTTCAATCGCCCGAATGGATCATGTTTTAAATTGACGACCTTGTGTATTCACTCCCTTCTGTCACCCTCACTCATCTTCATCCCCGCAGAGCCGTTTAGCCACCATTTTCCTGTATCCTCTGCAAGCCTTGCATCTTTTACTCTATTTGAACAATGCCTAACCGCCTTAAGCCCGAAAGCTACCAGGATTTGTTCCAGGTGCTGGAATTTCGAGAATGCAAGAGGTTTTCTTTCGAGCAGGATGGAACCCATTTCTACATCTTCTGCAGGGGTATGATGAAGAAATTTTGTTGATTTTTGCGAAAGGATTTGATGGAAAAATATCTAGGGTTGGTCATCTCCTTTTTCCAGTAACTGAAGAGACCATCCGAGTTGCAACTAAGCTCCCCAGAGAAGGCATTCGTTGGCATAAACATTTGTTCTTTCCACGGTCGACCTATGATTTCGCTCTTAAGCCATGTTACCAGCACATTGCAAGTGCTAAAGGATTTCATCGAGAATGGATTAAGACAGAATATATCAACCCTCTAATCATTATTATTTGCCTCATCACTTGCGAGGGTAAGTTTAATGTTTTAAAATCTTGTTATCTTTGCTTATTAGCCCATTTTGCTAATCAACAATTCCTCAATTTCCCATTTTATTTTTTGAAGAGTTTGGAGAAAATGTTGAGTCAGGTTAGAAAGAATGCAGTTAAACCTAAGGGTAGTTTGTATCACCACAGTTTGATTAAAATCCTAATATTTCATCAACTCAAAGAGAGGAATCACACTTGAGATAATTTTGTGTTTAAATTCCTAAACCCTCACCTAAATATTCGAAAACATCCTACGCATGCCCATAACTGTGAATCTAGTCAAAACCATTCCATAGAGAATAAAAGCCCCAATATTGTCCACATTGACAACAATATACTAGAGGCAAGTTCCCCTTCCCGTTCACCTACCCCTGTCAAACGCGTGTCTGCTGAATTTTTACTTTTTCCCCAAGCTCGCACTAGGAAACAAAATGCGAAGTCTATCCAGTCCACTATCCATCCCATCATCTAGACCACAGTTCAGCCCATTGTTCAGACCAGTCATCCAGACAGTGAGACAGAAGCGGATAACTCCATCACTTATTCACCTTTGTTCACATTTCCTAGTGTTTCAGTCGAACTGCTCAAATATGGTGCTCGTGAGACTATCCCTACACCTGCGCAGGGCATGAATCCTGAAAGACAAATTCCCTCTGTTGATCTTGAGACACCATCTAGGGAATTGAGCCTGCCCCTAGAATTCAGGCAACCCACAGAACCATCCACTCCTCATCAACCAACTATAGACCAATTAACTCAAGAATTGGCACGATCGACAAGTCACAATGAAGAGTACGCCAAGATAATTACAGATCTTCAACAAGAGAATAAGGAGTTGCGTATTCAAGCTAGGATTGTTGAGGACCTTAACCGGGCCATTACTTCTTCACATGACTCTCGATAGGAGAGGCATGTTGTTTTAAAAGAATAGGCCAGAAAGTTGAAATTTAAGTCCCCTGTTTCATCAGCTAAGTCGAAGGTAGCTGCTGACGCAGCTCCGTGTTCTTCCTAACTCCATTTTTTGCTTAGAGGGACCTAGCATCTCTCCAGTTTGGGGAAGTGTTGATCCCGATTTTGTCACTATTCTTGGCTTGTAATTTACTCTTTTGGCATCTATTTTGTCACCTTTTTGACATATTTCTTGTCATACAACTTACCATTCAGCCCCAGGTATGAATGCATTGGGAATTTATGCAAGCCTTGGTTTATTTCTATTATTTCGTGATTTTACTAAGCAATTCTATTATAATTGGAAATATGTCTGATATATGATTTTTTTTGCAGATCATAGTATTTACACTAGCTAACATTGGGCATGAATTCATGCTAGATATGCGCAGAGCATATCCAACTTACCATTCAGCCTCCCAATCAGCCTGCGCGTTGTTAGTCGGCATATTCCTATGTGATTAATGTACAAAACAGTCTTCAACTGTTCTATTTTCCATGTGTTTGTTGGAATATATTATATTCCTTGGAAGGTAATAATGTCTTTGTATTATGTCAGAAATTGTCTACAATCTTATGCAAAAGAGTAATACATTTAACCCATAGTTATATGGTGTTGTATTTACTTGTGTAGAGTATTTGTCCATGGTATTGTATTAAGGGATGTTATTTTGGAGAATTATATTATCCTACATGCAATATGTGAGAGTAATTCCTCCTCATCTCTTAGTATATAATAAGGTTAAGTGAGTCTCTACAAATAATGTATTCTTGATGTAGTAGTGGTACTATTGTGACACTGTTGTACATCATCTATATTCTTTGGGGTATTTGTGCTTTTCTCTCTTGTAAGATTGGAGAAGACATTCTGAAGATAATAGAAGATTACATTCCCATGGATGTAACTCATTAGGGTGAACCACGTATATCGGTGTTCTCTTGTCCTTATCTTTTCCTGTTCTTATCTTTTATGATATGTTGTTGGTTGCTTATATAGGTTAACTAGTTTAGCTTGACTCTACTATTCTAACATGATATAGTGCCTTTTATAGCTTTCAATTAATAATGATTATCATTTGGGCATTGTCATTTTGTTGTAGATTTGCTTTCTATATGGTAGCCATTAGGCTTCTCTTCAAATCTAGGCATATTTCTACAATTTTTTCTTACCCTAACCCCTAACTTGTTGTGTAAGATTTTTGCAGAATTTTTTCAAGGGTTTCTTGATGGTTTTTCTGTAGATCTACATGATTTTGGGGCTCTCCTCAAGGAGATATTTCTTCTGATTATAAAAATGGAAGTTATAAAAAAAGGCCGTGAGTTGGTTAGTTTTTACCGGAATTTTTATTATAACCTATTTTTGGAATTGGAATAGCCATTCTAGATCCACCCACGTGACCATAACTGAAAACTGGGTATTTGTGGGCTTCCTTTTGGTAATAAAAATGACAGTTTTAAAAAATGGTCGTAACTTGGTCATTTCTTACCATTTTTTTATTATAACCAGTTTTTGGAATCCATTCTGGATCCACCCACGCGACCAGAACAAAAGATTGGGCTTTTTTGGGCCGCATTTTTTTCATAGGGTTGTAAGTGAAAGTTTCTCCTCTTTTCTTTACTGTGTTTCTAACTATGCTTTTGCAGATTCAGATAAGTAAAGTGTAATTGTTTTCAAGTTCTTCACTATTTTTCTGTCATTTTTCAGTATTAGGGTTTCTTATTTCTTGACAAATTTTCACTCATTATGACTTCCAAAGTAGGTTCTGTTCTTGAATTAGCTGGTTCTAACTATCTTTCCTGGAAGAGAAAGATGATTGATGTTCTCAGGAGTAAGAATATTTGGAGGCTAGTTAATGGTGAACACAAGACACCTACTGTTGTTGATGATTTGGCTATATGGGAAGCTAAAAGTGATCAAGCAAGGGGGCTCATTGGTCAAACTGTTGCAGATAGTCTTCAGGTAAGTATTGAGGCAGAAGACAACCCATTTTAGGTATGGAAAATTCTTTCCTCTTTATTTGATAAATCTGATGATGTTTCTACATATTATCTTGAAACGAAGATCTTTGACCCCGAACCCGCTGACTTTGAAAGAGTTGAGTTATATCTTGCTGAATTGAAAAATTTAAATGAGAAATTAAATAGTTGTGGTAAAGATTACAAGAAAAATAACACTACTCTTATTATTCTTGTAGAACGTAAAATGCCATCTTATTTTGATATGTTCATCCAAACAAGGAATAGAGCTCTAGAATTTTCTCAAAGTACTATGAAGCAAAATTTTGATGATTTTTGTAAAGGATTGATCAATGAGCAAGAACGGTTAATTGTTTCAGGACAACTCACACCTAATAAAGCTCTAACTACACTTAATAATAATCATAAGAAAAGTTTTAATAATGCTAAAGATTCTAATCCTTTTAATACTAATTCTGTACATGCTTCTCATGCTTCTAATGAAAATAGTAAACAGAAGAAATTGTATTATCCTTGTAAACATTGTGGTAAAACTAACCATCCTGAAAATAATTGTTTTACAGCAAAACATTTAATGGCTAAAGCTAAAAAGAAAACCTCTAATGACTCTCAAGTAGCTTTATGTGCATCTGTTGTTTTGCCTAATAATTATTCTTCTAACTTGGAATGGATAATGGATTCTGGACCCTGGTGCATCTAAACATATGACTGGTGATGCTTCTTTATTTACTTCTTATGATTGCAGAGGTTATCTTGTTCCTACTTGTCTCGAACTTTCCTATATGGAAGCATTGACATTTTCAGGGCATTCATCTCTTGCATATTAACATCATACTAATAAGAAATGCACCTATGCTTCAAGTTAGTTGCTTGATGATTAAATTTTCATATATTTAAGTGAAATCTTTTGCTCACTATTTATCTGTTGTGGCTGGCACTTAACGTGTAAAAGAAACTTGATTTTCCTTAATGAGCAAGTTGATCTTTTATTTGATCATATTATGTTGTCATTCCTTTATAAGATGTTTTCTAACCTTTGGTATATAAGCATTTTCATTTCTGTATGAGCAATTTTGTTTTATGATCTTTATATGCTTTAATCTTGAAATTTCTTGTGCAGATAAGTTGTTTGTTTAGGATTTCACCTTATTCTAGGAATAATGAAGCACCATATTCTACTGTTAAAGTCATGATGTTCATCTGTATGATATCATTTTCGATGTATAGACCATTTCGGGTCTTGTTTCTTCGATGTTTGAGGTCTTCTACAAATATTTATATTGCACCTTAATTGGAAGAATGTATGCTATCCGCATGTGTATTGGCCATCTGGGTTTTTTTTTGTACACTGTTGTGGTGTTCTTTGCCACACGTTCTATTATATCGGTTGCCAGAAGGTATTTGTACATTGGTGTGGATGTTATATCAGAGTTCTTCATCTATCATGTATGGTTGTGATGATTCTTGTGGTGATCTGGGCATATTACGATTGGATTCCGTCACATGTTCTCGGCATTTTATTGTTGGGTATTTCATTGTACAACCTGGTTCGTGTGCACTTTCATGATTCAATGAGAAGCAGTTGCTCATTGTCAAATTCCATCACCTGCGGTGTTCTTCTTATTTGCAGCTTTGGTTCTTCTGGAAGTTGTCATCAAGGGGGAGCAGTAATGACTCCTTTCTTCCTTAGTGTTAGCATGGGCCCTTCTCCCAGCCATTATTAAGGTGGAGTGTTGGAATATATTGTATTCCTTGGAAGGTACACTACTACATTTCGACCAAAAATCCTACGGCCGTCATGTCGGATTTTCGACACTTCTCTGTCTCATGTACGACACTTTGATTTTTTTTTAAGCGTCGGAAACTTGTCATCGGTTATCCGACACCTAAGTAACCGTCGGTTATGCGACACCTAAGTAACCATCGGTTAAATTTAAAGCATCGGTTAAGCGACAGAATATCTTCGACGGTAGTAAAAAAATCACCTTCATGCCGTCGCTTAAGTGACGGTAATAAAACATAAGCGTTGGAAATGCGACAGGTATAACCATCGCTTAAGCGACGGAAAGAAGAAGTAGGCGTCGGAAATGTGACAGGTATAACCGTCGCTTAAGCGACGAAAAGAATACGTAGGTGTCGGAAATGCGACAGGTATAACCATCACTTAAGCGACAGCAAGAAGTAGGCGTCAGAAATGCGCCAGGTATAACCGTCGCTTAAGCGACGGCAGTGAATATTTAAAAAAAAAAAATAGCTCGAAATTGGCTTGATGTATCCCAACCAACAGAGATTCCTCAACCATTTCCCTATTGTGAATTTCTGACTATAGCTACTATGAACTAGTTTCTCATTAAATATTTTTTATCCAAAAAGTTTCTAGAGTGAACTCACCCACATCGTTCAACCTGAGTTTGAACAGCATTTAGTGTGTTTTCTTGAATTGACTTTGATGTATCATCTATCTGTGCAAGATCTGCTACAGCCAACAAACTGCAATAACTCTTCCATATGGATTCATCTTCTGTGCAAAAATACTTTGCTACAACAACAACAAAAATGCAGGGTTGGGTAAAGTCATCAAAACCATGGATCACCAAGAAAGTACATTGGATTTACATATGGAACAGAAACATTAACTAATCTTCCATCTATGACAGATGGACTTCATATACTAGTAGTCTGCCATCAAAAAGATACTGTAGGCATACAGTAATGATAGCAATCGAAATATGCATCCACGCCATAAATTAACACAAGAATTTAAAACTGAAGAAAAAAGTTCCTGAAATATATTAACCAGCAAGTCCTTGAGATATAATTGCTAGCATGCACATCTACAACTTGTTCTTTTTCTATACTCAAGGAAACCACATAATAGCATTTTAGCATCCAGTGCTTTAAAGAAGCTTGATCATTTGGGTTTTCCGGCTCTTGGCAGTTAGAGCTGCGTAGTCAAGTGCCAACAATCCCTTTGTTTTGGACTCATTTCGGTTATGGATCAATATTCCTCTGCATCTAATATCCCTTCCAAAATCTGCTGATAATGTTAACAAAAAAGGCATTCAACCTACCACAGAAGTCTGTCCTCAAAGGTATCCCTTTTAAAATCATATTGTAAACCCTCCACTTTCAACAAGTTAACCTTACTCCTTTGATGAAGCAACCTGGCCTACCACAGAAATAGACCTCAAAAGTTTCACTTTTAAAATCATATTGTAAATCTTTCACTTTTTCCCCCATCACGTTACTCCTTTGAGGAAGCAGCCTAGCCTTCTATTAATTTACAGTTTGAAAGCAGTCTTTAATTTGAACCTAGTCTTATGTAGTCTTTTAAGAAGTACCAGAAATATTCCTCAAGTACCAGACATACCAGAAGCATGTCCTCAAAAGCACCAGGAGTTGAAAGCAACCTTTAATATGAACTTTAGTATTCTATAGTCTTCTATTAAGTAATCTCATACACAAAAAATATAAATAGTATATTATTATTTAACAGGCATGTACATGAAAAATCAAGATCTAATTTAACTATAATATTTTTTGATAGGACACTTCTAAAACAGATAGATTGTAACGTCAATAGCCATGCAGCTTCCACAAAATGCATACCCTGGTTGGGTTTCTCAGTAAAATAAAATAAATATCACATGGGTGCAAAATTGCATAAGTTGTAAAATTATCAGCAATTCAAGCCTAATACTTCTAAATTGATATCACTGTATGATGGTTCTTCCAGATTCATTACACCAATCATCAGGAATAGTACACTTCATCTTGATGATGGACGAGACACTAGTCTGATCCAAAACATTAAATTAAAAACAGATTTGATGGATCCAGAAGAACCCTCATAAAAAGATTCTCAGCATTTGAAAAAGCACAAATGTTCTTTCATTCAGACAATCTTTTGTTGTCTGCCACTGAAACACTATGAAATTAAAGTTCAAGCATGCTGCAACAAAGAAATAGAAATTTCAACTTCCAGAACATACTACTTATCACATGATATTTACAGAAATTCAAAGTCAAACAAATTATTATAAGAATTCTACTGGATATTATAGAATAACAAGACATTGCCATGCCCATATTAGTAGTCAAGCTGCTCAGATTTGTCAAGACTCAATAGACTCAGACTTCCCTTCTGTGATCCATATATGGACCTGATTCAATTGTTAGTCCTGTTTCATTAATCATTGCCAGAGATCAATATCCATTTCCCAAAATGCCCACATTGAAACATATGAATGGAAGACTTGTTTAAATAAAGAGAAAAGAAAAGTACATCATTTGAAAGATCATCTAGTACAGTGGCAGTAATCAAGAAATCCACTTCAATATGCACGTGGACCCTAAAAATATTCCCTATTTGCAGATAGATTTTTTCCATCCTCCACTCATACCAAAAACCACAATTAGAAGACACAATAACTAGCTATCGATTGACACTAAGAAACCTGTTTAGATATTTTCAAACAATCTCCACTTGCAGGACTTGCTTAGATTCAAAATACAATGATCACTTCATAGTGGCACCATACATAGTACCTTCCGCACTTGAAACTTAAAAATACCTACAAATTCATCGTTGGCCTGATTTCAGTAATATATCCATCTGTCTCACGCCTTTTGAAATGTATGATTGAAGTAAATTCAACAACAAACAAAATTCAGTGCTGAACTTCATGTGCATTCTTGGAGAGTGCTCAACTGGGTTAAATCTTTTGTACCGGCATGCTTCAGCTCATTAATTTCAGACTCTTTTAGTGAAATAACAGTTTCAAAAGCTCCAACCAGAGCCTTTACTTTGCTTTTCCTGGTATGAGCTAGCTTATTCACTGTTTCTTCTATAACATGATTCAACATAAACTCTTCTGATGCCTTCCTTCCTTGTACATCCTGGTGCCTTAGAACAACATTCTCTGGCTGTGGATTTGAATCAGAATGGTCGATGTTTTTTCCTCTTCTAAATCTTCTTCTCTCCAAAGCCCGTTTTTCCTCTTGGACCGGCAGCTCTTGACCTCTTCTGAACCTGAGTTTCTCCACCCCCTGATTGTCCTCTTCACCAGCCATCATTCTGCGCTCTTTTCTAACCCTGGAAGATTCTCCTTGTTCATCATGTGATCCACTTTCAGAATTTTCACTATACTCGGAGTATTCAGAATACTGGTCATCAAATTCTTGATCATCATAATCCATAGCAAGATTTTCCCCATATGGTTCAAGATTACTCCACTCACCAACATATTCATCACTGTCTATGGTTTCACGAGCTATAGGAATCATAATCCCATCATTGGAATGCTCTTTAACATAATGGTCATCTTCATAATCATTATCCTTCATTAGAACATGTTCATGCTCCTTATCACTTGATTCACCAGCACTCTGAGAATGTTCATAAAACTGATGAGCATCTCCACCTGCATTTGCCAATATTTGATTGTCAGCGCCCAATTCTTCTGTATCACTGCCACACACCTCCAATGTTCCAACTTCATTAGGATTTTCTTCTTGTGGAAGAGAGGAAGTGATTGAACTTGCTGATCTTGGCGAATCAGATTTAGAAGTCTTCTTCTCTGTCTTCTTTAATAGATGCTCTCTTGTCTTCAAGGCTTCCTTCTTGTTGGGTTGTGTGTTAGCTGTTTTAGCAGTCCCGTGAGCAATGCCAGCAGGCCTGGGTGATCGAGAAATTGTTTTAGCAGTTCCATGTCCATTGCCAGAGAGCTTGGATGGTGGAGTAATTGTTTTAGCATTGCCAGTAGTCTTGGAAGATCTAGACGAAGTTGTTGGAGGAGTAATTACAAGTTTTGGTTTCTTGTCTGAAGATGATTTAGAAGGCAGATTTTTTGGTTTTTCAGGTGGATACTTGACCAATTTAACCTCAGACTGTACAATATTACCAAGGGTCTTTTCCTTTGGAGAAATTTTGGAAGACTGGCCAATTGGAGTGGAAGAATGACCAACTGGAGAGGAAGAATGAACAACTGGAGTGGAAGAAGACCCATCTAGAGAATTATCGCTACGAATGCTTTTAGGGGTCTTGTAGGTCTTGGGGACTGCAGATTTTGAGGGAGCCAAACTTGTCTTATTTTCAACTTTAGCATGAGTGTGCTTAGGGGCATCTGAGGACTCAAAATGTGCTTTCGATCCATATTTACATGCATCGTGATAGGAACTAGTGGATGTCCTGAGATAATGAGGGATGTGTTTGGAGGCCTCTTCCCTTGAGACATGACTTTTAACCTCTTCGACAGAACTATTAGCAATCTTCGCTACTTTCTCCACACCATTAGAAAGCTGAATACCAGTTTTGGGACCTGTTAACATAGCCTTTGGGGAAGCCTTTGCAGCAATTACAGGCTTGTTCCTGTGATATTCAGGGTTACCTCCAACCAAGGACATTTCAGTTACTTTCTCTTCTCCAGAAAACTTTCCAGTCATAGATTTGTTAGGCCCAATAACTTTCTCATTATCTAATCCACAAAAAGCAATCAATCTCTATACAGGACAAAACAAGCTGTTCTCACCAGTACAAAGTTCAACAAAGTCAACTATTACAGACGTAGCTTCCTGATCTGGAATATAAGGCCCCCTTCAAATGTATGTTATCAATCCTGCGAAATGCAAATGAGTAATGAGTTATAAAATCCAACATCCCGGAATTCAAATAAATCTAATCAAACAACACTAAGAACCTTAGATCCATCAACATTTGTGGCTTAACAGTTTAGAGTTATATTGTTGTTGTGAAACAGGAAAAACTGAAAACAAAAAATGTTCCAAAGAAGCAATACAAAATGAACATGCTCTAAAACTAATCAATGACAAGGTATTCACCTTTGAGAGAGGTGCCTCCTGATAAGTGGTCTTCTCTTAACCTGAAATTTGCAGGTGGAGCTAGTATTGAGCTTCGAAGTGATTGAACTGAAACATAACATCAAACCACCATTTAATCTGTGTACCAACAATATGTTTTAGTATTTAATCAAGCAATTTCAGCATTCTGTAATGTGTGGGATACTCTTTAGGAACATGATACATACTCGATCCCTCTTCATGGAAACTGTCACTTTCTACAGGGCCACTTAAGCTTCCATAATCATAACTTCTGTCATATGAGGGTTGCACTGGTGCAAATTCCATAGAAGGGAAGGGAATACCTGAGACACTGTGTGACAGAGAAAGGATGGCTTCCTGTGTTGTGTGGAAAAAGGTGAAGTGTTGCACAGGGCTAGCTTAAAAAACAAGCAAACTTCTCAGCAGTGACAACTTGGGTTTTTGACAAAGGTTTGAATTTTCAAGTGCTTGTTACTCTTGAATTTTTCTTCTTCTCGTTAGTGACCTCATAGCCAGCACAAGTGTGGCATTCTGGAAAAGGATCAGCCTATGGTAGGAAGGAATTCAGCTGCCTTGGAACATATTTATCAGACAAAAATGAGTTTCTTAAACCCCATTTCTTTGCTTGAAATTTGACATGTATGCC
>LPNX010988351.1:19257-53590 GCA_001517045.1 Pseudotsuga menziesii
CAAAAGGTTTCTATTTGAACCCCAAAGTGTTTTATCAAGAGGTTTCTAGTTGGGAAAGAGTGAAGAATTCCCAAATGACAAAGGGAACAACTTATATTTTTCCATATTCACTTCTCCAACCTCCTTAGTAAAAGTGTAAAACCGAAGTCACACTTGTAGGATCTAGCTCCAATTTCACTGCAACATCTACCTCCACTATCCCTGCTACATCCACCGTTCCTGCCTCCAACCTTTTTCCCACACTTACTGGCACTCTAGACTCAACTCAATTTTTTGGTAAATACCTCCAGTAATTCCTTAAGGATTATTCAACTTTGTCCTCATAAACTAACAAGGGACAAGAAACCTCTTTCCCACCAATTCCTGTATTCCCCTCAATTCTACTCACCACATCCCTTCTTCCTATATATCACTACTCAGGATCTGTATAAGAAACCCTCCAATCCTTTCGAGAGCTTCAAAATTATCCACCCTCCAGGTCCATTATCAAAATTATTGATGACACCATCCCTTCCATTCTCTACACCCCTAGTGCCCCTGTGCACCATGAGAAAAAAGGATAACAAAATACAAATTCCACCTGATACCTAACTTGAGACATCACCTGCAGACTCCAATGAAATTTTGGAAACTATTAAGTCACAATAGTACAATTGGTGGCGGCAACAAAGACTAGCAACAACCGAGATAGTTATTGCTCGAGTGTGAGACAAACAAGCTAGTAATTGAATATGTTCCGATGGAGGAAGTGGGAGGGGATGATCCTATTGTGGAAAATACTATTACGACCCTTTCCCCTTATTCTCCATTGGACAATATTTTTTTCACTGCCCAGATGCAACAACGAGTCAATGATCAAAAGAACTATTAAGCTATGGTTTTCATTTGTCAGGAGCATTCCAGCATCATGTCTTATCTGACTTAGGCCACCAAAAAATGTATTTTCTATATCCATCACCCTACAAGAGATCAGACAGAGGCTAAGGTATAGCCATGTGATCAGTTGGTTCCTTCCATTTCTAGTGGTCAACCACTACATTTATAGGCATTGTTGGATGGTTATCAAATCACTTGTGAAACACCAAGAGAATACCTAGGAAAAATATTTTATGGCACAAGTTTTGACTCTAGTAATAGAAATTTTGGAAACTCAATTGTGTCTCTAGTAGGTCATGCAAGACAACCAACACATATTCTTCTCTTTGAAGGATTATGTTGGATTGCTAAAGAAGCGTCAGCAACCTGATGAAATCTTGTGTGCAT
The DNA here is from genome assembly GCA_001517045.1 of Pseudotsuga menziesii. Classification (NCBI taxonomy): domain Eukaryota; kingdom Viridiplantae; phylum Streptophyta; class Pinopsida; order Pinales; family Pinaceae; genus Pseudotsuga; species Pseudotsuga menziesii. Next base: position 20,521 of record LPNX010988351.1, read on the forward strand.
AAATATAGAATATGCACCAAGAAGCACAAGTTATTTCTGATCCACTAGAGAAGCAATGCAAATATGATGAGATTCGATCTATGGATGATAAGCTATATATGCTCCATGAAACTATTGTGGCACTGAAAATTATTATAAAATACCTCTGGCTTATCCCCATTTACGGGAGCTTAATAATTTTACAAATTTAGAATGGAAGTAGTTAGAGGAACATAAGCATTATACCCCTAACAATGAGAAGGAACAAGCATTTATCACATGCACCAATGTTTTGAAGGGAAAGTGGAAAACACAGGTGAAGTAGTATGGAGAATTCTACAACCACGCAGTTGTCGATGTCCCAACATTGTCTCCTTAATTTTAAGGACAACAAAAAGAGTAGCAAGCATAGGTGCAATCATTTTGACTTGAGGGAAAGTCAATGATTACGGCTAGGGCCTCTTTGCTCCTTTGTTTTTGGTAGAGAAATTCCATGGAAGAAATACACAATCAACAAAGTGAACATTGGGGAAGCAAGCACGGTGTAAAGAAAGGAACATCATAAATATGTTAGCTCAGAATTCATTGGCATGTAACCATATTGATGTAGTAAGAAACAAACACAATAACAAGTATAAAGGCATTGTGCAAGGGGAAGAAATGCGAAGGTTTTTGTTTGGTGTTGTTGTTATCATCGTGATCATTGTGTTTGTAGTCTTGTTGCATTGCGTAGACTGAGATGGGTTCAGATGAACTTACTGCTCTGAAATCCACCATAGAGTCCGAGCAAGAATACCAATGGAACGAGCATGGATAGCAGCACCAAACCCACAACTGCAACTCCAAATTTCCTCCATCCCTTCTTCATAGACATAATTTCCTTACGAAAACGCTAATCACCGGGTGCTATTTTCCCTCCTTGCCTGCACCATCAGATCTGGAGGTTTAATGCCCACAAACTCATGAGCGGGTGAACAGAAATTTATCACAGGCAGTGGTACACCCAAATCAGCAAAAGACATTCTATCCTGTAAATTGCAATTCACTCGAAATCCAGTACTATGGTTAATTTGAGAAAATTGTGCATAGGGCAGAGCGCTAGAGAGGAGGGAATTCTGTGGAGCGAAGCGAACCCCCGGTCTTTCATCTTTCAACGGAAGCCTGTAACAAAGGGCCTCTCACTTTAGCCACAAGCCATTACACCAATAACGATATGCAAATACATGATTAAGTGTACTTTTTTAATGATTGATCAATTTATGCGTCGTCGCTTAAGCGACGCTTGCTAGGCTAGCCGTCGCTTAAGCGACGGTTATGAGCCTAGTCGTCGCTTAAGCGACGCTTATGACCACCATTTTAAAAATAAAATTTAACTTTGTGATTTTTGGTAGGTTTAAAAGAAAAAATCCACGCGCCGTCAGAAGTAACCGTCGGATTTTGGATCGAAATGTAGTAGTGGTAATAATGTCTTTGTATTATGTCGAAAGTTGTCTACAATCTTATGTAAAAGAGTAATACATTTAACCCATAGTTATATGGTGTTTTATTTACTTGTGTAGAGTATTTGTGCATGGTATTGTATTAAGAGATGTTATTCTGGAGAATTATATTATCCCACATGAAATATGTGAGAGTAATTGCTCCTCATCTCTTAGTATATAATAGGGTCAAGTGAGTCTCTACAAATCATGTATTCTTGATGTAGTAGTGGTACTATTGTGGCACTGTTTTACATCATCTATATTTTTTGGGGTATTTTTGCTTTGCTCTCTTGTAAGATTGGAGAAGAAATTCTAGAGATAATCAAATACTATCTTCCTGTTGATGTAACCCATTAGCGTGAACCACGTATATCGGTGTTCTCTTGTCCTTTTATTTTCCTGTTCTTATCTTTTATGATATGTTGTTGGTTGCTTAGATAGGTTAACTAGTTTATCTTGACTCTACTATTCTAACAATGTTGATGTTACGATGGTATTTGCTCTAAGAAGGCTCACCGTCCTTCTTTCTCCGTTCGACACCATAATCAAAGGCCATGTCCACAAGAATCTATACGTCATAGGATGTGCGAGGAGAACCGACGCGTGAGATAGCAGGAGGAGTGACTGCACGTTGTTGTATGGTTGCTTGTTTTCCATTAAGATCGACTATTTTAGGAGCAATTGAACACTGAAAGGGTTGGCCCGCTCATCCTTATAAACATTATATATAGTCGCCTCCAAGCGAGAGAAGGAGTTAGCTAGTTGGTAAATCTATCTGTGACCATTAGAAAAAGCTCTATAAAAAATCTGTTTTGAATGTTAATATAAGTTCTATTTTCACTGCATATACATGTTCTTGTTTCTGTGAGTGATTGATTAACATGCCACCCTGATTGCTGAGAGGGCCCCTCAACAACCAGTGGTATCCATTTTCATGTGTGTTCTTGTTATCTTCTTTTTCATAGATAAGTAGTTTATATTTCTGCTTTGTTTATGTAAGTTGGTTTCCTGTTATTTGAAAATTTTCATTTCTTTATTTCCCGTAGCATATATTCCATTATGAGTAATGCTGTGCTGTTAGTATAGTTTCTATTTCTTGAATTAAATTAGTCGATCATGCGCATAGTTTATCTCTAGTTTCCTTTCTAGTCTTTCTTCCAGCTTGTAGTTTAGTTTTATATTGATAATTACATAGAGTTGGATTGCTTTCATATCTAAGATTCAGTTTACAGTAGGTTTAGTTCTGTTAATTCTCATTTTGATGTAGATTTACTTTGCTTATACTTTAGTTATTTCATAATGCAATAGATAATAGTTTCTCTATAATCATGAATTAGCATAAGTCATTCCATTGTTACTTCAATTACTGAATATGATCAATTACTGTCCTTTATGCATCTTATTCTCATGTGCACGAAATAAACTAATATTTAGATCATCCGGGCCATTTATTTCTTAATTTCCATTGTTTTCCTCATACGGACTGTCATTCAGACTGCTCGTTCAGTCTGCCATTCAGCCCTTTGTCCAACCTTTAATATTTCCCATTCTGTCTTAAACCTGTTTAAAGTTTTGTTTAATTGGATTTTTAATTATGTTCTGTTTGTAATTAGACAATGGTTATCTCTATAATTAGGACCTTAGTCTATATTATTTAAAGTATCTATTAAGTTCCATCCCTATCTTTCACTTCCTTTTTACCTTAGTATGTGTTAAATTGTGTTTTGTTTTGTCTCTTTTGTTTCTGATTCTTTTCATTCACTACTGTTGTAACGTTTGGTAATTATATCTCTAGCTTAGTCTAATTTATATTTTTGTATATTGAATCTAGGATTAAACATGTTAATTTCTAGAAAAAAACACCAACACTTTGTAAATTGATCATAGCATAGGACCTGTTTTCTTCACTGTGTGGATACTGAAAAGTTTCATAGAATAGAATTTAGAGAAGACATATTTTATTAAGTTTTCTACTTGCTTCTTTTATTAAGGTTTCTACTTGCTTCCTTTATCAAGTTTTCTACTTGTTTATGAGTCATATTTTCCTCACACATGTTTTATATTAAGAAAAGTATACCTTTAACTTTCAAATAATTACTAAAACAGTTTTGTTCCTTAATTAACATGTTAGTTGTTCATAATATCTTTTTCTGTTAAATTCATTTGCTTATGGAATAAATCACAATGTTTACTATCACCTATAATTGGACACTACTTAGTTTGCATATATTTTTGGAAGTTTATTAACCGGAATATTTCACCTCCTGCGGACAACAAGGTGTTCCACTGGTCTGAATGGTTCAGATCCAGAACAAATAGATCACAGAGGCTGATAACTCTCCCTAGACGTTGTAGATATCTGGAATACAGGGCTTTGATAGTCCACCTGTGTACCTGCAATTAAGATTAACACGAAACAAATCAAAGGAACCAGAATATGATCTACTAATCTATGCTAGTGACTAAAGAATCTAGCAATATATATCCGAAATCAAACATCAACAATATATTATATGGGACAAAAAATCAACTTGCATTAGAAATATGAAGAATTTTACAACCAAGCCTTAGTGTTGACATGCATCTCCATGAAACCATCTCTTCATCCCCAAAAGCTCTGACTCTAGCTCTCTATGCTCTCTCCAAATGATCTTGGTCCAAGAATCAGTCCAACAGCATAACAATACCTTCAATGTTCTCCCCTCAACCATGGATATAAGCTCATATTTATAGGGCTTTAATGGATAGAGATGGTTGAGAAGTTAGTGGGTGAGGTGGCCTCTAAGATCCTAGGATGAGGGATCTTGAGCTCAACCAACCCACAATAGTAGGGATAAGGGATATATTGAGGCTTATCATCTAGAAGCCTCGAGAAACTTCTCTTTTTCCCTTTCTACCCAGGGTACCGCGCTTCTCCTTCTATGAAATAGCAGTTCTAGTAATAACCGCTTATGGACCAAGGGAAATGGGCGGTGGCACCGCTTGTAGACAACCGATGAAATGTGGTGCGAGTAGGGGTACCACTCCTGGATAATAGGGCATGCGCGGTGCTGGGAATTTGTATGACAGACTAATAAAAAAAACCATTTAATCTTCACTCCAGAAGCTGGGATTCAGGGCAAGTAGGTATGTCAAAGGTCTTATCACATGATGGTGATAAGATTTTGGTATAACAGGATGCCCCCCCAAAGCATGAGTCTTAGAGTGATACGATAAACGAGAGCTTTGAGAACAAGTCATTGCCAGGAGATGAAAATGTTGGCTCGATCGGAGTATGCAGTCAAGTAGGCATCTGTAGTACATCAGTATTTTGACTCATAGACACAAGTAACCAAACTCATAGCTGCAGACCAACACAAGGAAGATCCATGAGTGGAATCAACAAGCATGGCTACTAGAATACAGCATAGATCCATGTGATAGAGGACTCAAACTTAGACATAGCTACCAGACATACAACGTAGATCTATGTCATACAGGCACAAATTTGAGCATAGCCATGACCATACAAATGTGGATCCATGCTAGATATACAAAACTCCATCGCAACCTGGGGAAAAAGAAAAGAGTGCTTTTAAACAAATGCCTAGGGTATTCGTATCGTCTTCCACAAAGTATGATTCTATCCATGTGATTACAATGATCTGAATTTGAACATGGTAGAACCCACTTGATTACCAGCCAATGATGTGAACTGTTAACAAGTGCGAGCGAGATCACCATTAATGTCAATGATTCCCAAGGTACTCTAGTACAATATACTGAGTGCGAATAGATGTTCTGATGTCGAACACCCAGTCAATTCTATCGATCAAAGGTCAATGATGTGAACCTATGCTGATAGTGAGAGAATCTGTCATTAAGGCATACATATCACAAGGTACTAAATATTGTTTCTAAGACTATTTCCCAGATGATGAGCTGATGTCGATGGGAATAGTCTCGTCGAAGGAGGGCCATGATGAGTCCCACATCGACGACATGAAACTCGGAACATAGTTCTGGAATGATGTGAATGTAGTAACCATATAACTGACTCAAAGATACTGACACAAAGACTGTGTAGATTGCAGAGGTAAAACTTCTTTAGATCCCCTTTGAACATTGGGCGGCATGGCGAAATGACTTGGCAGCATGACTAGATAGGACAAATACACAATGCGACAGTGGACAATGCATTCTTTTGAAAGACTCAAAGGATTGACATGACTCATGAAAGTGGATCGTCATGGAGATCAGCTGAATACCCAATTGACTGACATGATTGTGTAGACAAGTGCCATGTTCAAAGCTAACAACAAACAACTGCCATTATTTACAAAATGATTCCCTTCCCATTTCCCCCATCATGATCGATGAGTGCCTATTTTCAATTTTACGAGTTCAAAGAGGGTAACAAACACTCGATATAGCTTGTCAGAAGACAAGTCCAGTCTCATATGTTTTATGAACTTGAGAGAGGAGGGACTTGTTCCCAAAACGGGTCTCTCAATGTTTAATTTAACGAGTCCACAGAAAGAAAACTCAGTATCGTTCATGTTTAGAGAGTCTGAACGAATATGGAAGAAGACTCCATGGGGGTCCTTTTTCGTATGATTTAGTCTCTAAGGCCTGAAAAAGTGTAAAAGCATACCTTAGAGAACTCTTCCAATCATGATTGGCCGAAGTGTTCCTTTCTCGTAAATAGTCGTATCCAAACTGAGAAAGAGATAACCTACTGTCGGACGGATGACTCTTCAAATACTTTAACGAGCGTGAAGAAGACAAGATTGCTCGACAATCTTTTTGTATTTAGGGAGCCTGAAAAGGGTTTAAAGAGAACTCCATGAGGTTTCTTTACACAATGTCACTTTTTACGAGCTTGGAAAGATTCGGAAATGGACTCAACTATGTTTTCATGTTTAAGGAGTCTGAAAGAAGACGTGAAAAGAAGACTCCATGACATTTCTTTACACAATGTCGTATTTTACAAGCCTGGAAAGAAACTTGAACTGGACTCAGAACTTTGATACTAGATTTTAACGAGCATGACAAAGTGTCATAATAAACGCTCAATGACCTTTTCCATTTTGTGAAAGTATGAAATATTCATAAACAAACTTTTCAAAGCTTTTACTAAAGTCAACCTGCACACGGCTCATAAACAAGTGTTAAATGCATCAAAAATCAACATTAAGGGATTATGACAAATATATTTTGACTAGAACATGATGTAATATCACAACTATATTAGGTCAGTCCCAAAAAAAAGTCTATATAAGGCGAGTAAATAGTAAAAAATCAAACATTTCACTATTTACCTCTAGTAGAGAGCACTTGGAGCATTTTCTAGCCAGATCTTCCACAGCTGATACCGGGAGTTCCCACCGTCCGTTTTTAGTCTCGTCAGTTGCAAGTAACAGCTAAGACCCTTATATTTCATTTCATAGCTTCTATTTTGGGATTTGGTGGGTTTTAGGCCTATTTGGCAAGCCCTAAAATCCAATTTGCGGGCACTGCGGCTACCCCTTACGAGATAGGCGGTACCACCTATGAACCGTGCCAAGAATATGGTGGACAGGTGGTGCCACCGCCTATCTCCAATGGGGCACAAGTGGTGCTGGACATGGAGAAGTTAAACAAATTATATGGGCATAATTTACTCATTCTTTTGATTTGCAATGACTCAAGGATGATATTAATGCATACCATTGTTGTTTTTGGCAGGTCTAGGCTTCCAAAATATGGTGATATGGAAGGAAAGGACACATGATGATGAGGATGCTGCTGCTGAAAGGAATCCGGTTTGTATTGCCACACTTCGAAACTGTGGGCTCTTAAAGTTCTTCCAGACACCAAGCATGGTGTCCCATGAGAGACTACTGGAGCACATACTGAGAATGTGGAATCCAGAACAACAGTATTTCGAGGTGGGGACACATATACTTACAGTGGAGGTAGAGGACATCTACTTCCTTGCTAGCCTATCGAGACGGGGTGCCCCTATCTCACTGATAGGTTCCTATAGCGGGGACATTACAACCAGAGAGATCATAGATCGACACTGTGTACCAGGTACATGCACATCAGGGAAGAAAATCCCCATCAGGGCAGTGACAGACAGGGCTCTACGGATCGTTCTGTTCACCATGTAGAGGGTGGCAGGGAGTCATGGTGTACATCAGGCTTCCAGGGCACATATGCTGTATGCCCTAGAGGCTATGGAACCTACGGTGTTCAACTGTGCGGAAGCATTGCTTCCAATATTCAAGGATCAGTTGACTAAATGTCAGCAGGGAGAGCTGAAGCAGTTCGTATTTGGTTCCATCTTAGCTTGCTTCTTCTTTGAGCGGGTCCCCCAGATGAGACCCCAGGTGACTTTCCGGAGTCTGAGAGCATAGGACCCCCGTATGCTGAGGTGGGTCCAGGTCATGGCTCGCACATGAGCGGGTAGGGGTAGAGTGAAGTTCGGTGATGAGTTCTTCAGATGGCTATAGGATCAGATGCTCATGGTCAAGGACTATGCCTATGCAGGCATAGACTTTACAGGTGATCCTGACCTACCACTCCAACCTGGAGGGAAGTGGGGTGACATTGGTAAGAAGCAAGAAACCCTAAAAATGGAAAATGTTTTTATGTTTTATATTTTTATGATAAGTGACAAGACCTGTTCGTCTTCATGCAGATGTTGGAGTGGCGAGGCCTGGAGGAGAATCTCCATTAGACAGGCGAGTCGGAGCTCGATTCGTGCCACAGGGCGATGATATCACCAGGGAGCTAGAGGAGAACCTAGAGAGGTTGAATCTGGACATCCCAGATGTTGACATAGATGAATTCCCGAATAGATATCAGAGATGTATGGTGGGAGTACCAAACCGATTCAATAGGCTACTAGACAGGGTGGCTCGAGCAGTGATGTGCTATCTCAAGCACCATTAGTGGATGAGACATGTATATTGAAAGCTGATAGCTTCAGGATTTTTTGTGTGATGATTTTGCCTGAAAGCCTACGTGCTTCAGATGAGGTCTCAGGACCTATTTTTGTAAAACTTTTTCGTATATATATATATACAGACTTTTACACGGTTTTTATATGTTTCAAATGGATAAATGCATTTTCTATGAGTTCTATGTGTCTTTAAATGTTTATTTTCAATGTACCATGTTTGATTTAACGTCATGAATGGGAAATATGCCAATCTAGGATGTAATTATCCAATGAATCAGCAACTACATTATGTTCCCTAGGGATATGCCTATATGTAATGGTTCCAAATGATATTTCCAACAAACGCACCCTCCGGAAGAGGCGGAGGAGCACCGGGTTCCTAATGGCGTAGACATGGTTTAAATGACAAACCATGAGCCTAGAGTCCATCAAAACTACTAGATCATGGACATCCTGGGAGGCAGCTTCAGTCAAAAGACCAATGACTGCTTCATACTCAGCGATGTTATTAGTAGCGGGACCTAAACAAACCGCTCCTAAATTGACCAAATCTTCATCTCGGGAATAGAGAACCTAATCAGCCGAGGCTAGATTCAAGGTGTGGCGGAAAGCACCATCAGCGAAGCCGTAGAAAGCCATATGCATGGCCAAAATATGGTATAAACAGATGCAGACACTGAAACTCAAAACCATCTTGAAAATACTGAAAGCACATTGAAATTCAATCAATATACATATATAAAAGATACCATCCAAGAAGACCTAGGCATAGTACCTTTTCAGGTACAACCCATTGCGAGGTTGCCCCAAAGGGATCCCATCATAATCAACTAACTCATAGGCTCCTTTCTATAACACTTTGGAAATAACGAAAGGTCCATACGACATGGACTCAAACTTACCCTTCCCTATCTTGTCATATCTCTAGTCATAAGTCAAAACTAGGTCACCCTCATTGAAAACAAGAGGCTGGACAGATTTATCATACTGTGCCTTGACGTGTTTCTTATGTGCCTCATTAGCCAAGGTAGCATCTCTATGAGTCTCATCAAGGTTATTTAAGTACAAAAATCTTGCTTCCTCTGCAGAAGTGTCTGGGAGAAGTTCGACGGCGAGTTGCAAAGATGGAATCTGACATTGGATCGGCAAGATAGCTTTAAGTCCATAGACAAGCTGGAATGGCATGAAACTAGTAGCTATTTTCATGGAAGTTCGATAGGCCCAAAGAGCGGAAAAAACAACGAGATGCCAATTGGATTTATGATCTCCAACCATCCAACGAAGCATAGTTTTCAAAACCTTGTTAATGGCCTCTACCTGACCATTAGCTTGCGAATAATACGGCGTAGAGTTTTCATGGTGAAAACCTAGCTTGGCACTCAATTCCTCCATCATTTGATTACAGAAATGAGATCCGTGATCAGTGATGATGGACTACGGAACTCCAAATCTAGCTATGATATGATTGAACAAGAAGAGAGCGGCAATCTTACCATCTTTTGCATATGTAGGCATGGCCTCAGCCCATTTCATGAAATGATCCACGGCTACGATGATGTAACCATGCCCCCCGGCTGAGGTAGGTTTACAATGCATGAAGTCAACCCCCCATTTGGTAAAAGGGCCAACGACAATGATGGGGTGAAGTGGAGCAGGATGGGTGCGCTTTGTGGGATAAAAATGTTGGCAAGGTGGGCATTTATTAACAGCCTCATGGCAGTCTTTGAAGACAGAAGGCCATAAATAGCCAACGCGAAGGATTTTCTGGGCTATAGCCATCTTAGATAAATGACCGCCTGTTGTAAGGGATTATGCACCTAATAATCATAGGTCAGGGGTTACCAACATACTCAAACACTTGTAGACAATTGACTTTTAAAGTGCAGAATAAGAAATAGGAGGATTAGAAGAACTTACTTGTTTAACGATGTTTGATCCTTGCTAGTCGTCTTTCGATCTGCTCCACTTCCAAAGTCTTCAAGGTTCACTCCTCTTTCACCTGTTCAGAAACAATCTTCCAGATATAGAATGATTCATATATATATGTTAGCAGGTTAGATAAATCAAATATGACATACTGAAGCATAAACAATTATCAAACCAAGATATATGAGACAAATGTGGAAGAATTAATCTCTTTATTATCAATAATGAGAAAGTTCAGAGTACAACCAAACGTCTGAGACAAGGACTCCTTTGTCACCAAAATATTCTAAGTTTCACTGCTCCAAAGACTTCTGTGAACAATCCACCAGCATAACTTTGCTCCAAAGTGTAAGTGTCTACAACCCTCCCCAAGGCCTGTATTTATATGGGTGAAATAAGGCAGTTCTCGAAGGTTAGGGAGGTTATAGCAGTTAGGGAGATTAAGTAAAATGACTTAACTAAACTCCCATTAGCGCGTGATTTTGTGTTTTCATGTTAAGAAGAACATTCGCGGGTATGTAGTAGAGCAACCCGCGAATGACTCACGACTCTGTATAAGAGCAACCCGCGAATACAAGGATTCGCGACTTGCTGTAAGGGAGACTCGCGAATGATGCGCGAGTTGTCTAAAAGGAGAGTAACGAATACATCCCAACATGGCTAAATGGCAAAGTAACTAGCTGGATGAAGGTAGAATGTATTTCTTGACAAGCCAAGCTATAGTGTTAAGGGAAAACCTCTATCCATAAGTGTCCTTTTGTGTGCCGACATGAGGGATATCAGCACTCGGACAGAGAGGTGCCACTCAGGTGTATAACAGATGCCCAATAATGTGTGAGGTCAGAGGGGAACGATGGCCGAAATACATTATAAAATTTAACTCTGGAGAAACTCAGAAATCCAATGGAGCAGAGAGAGTACTTGAAACAAATACATAATAATGTGATATACAAAGTTACATCTGAGGATACTATGTTCAATTTACTGGAACAGTAGATCCTTTAAAATATTTGATTACATCATATGATACGAGTAGAAACCACGTATATTACAAAGGTGGATAGAAGCCACAATACAATAATGATGAGTCTTCAAAGAGCTGGGAGCTGGATATCAGAATAGAACATGGTCTTGCGCAACTTAGCCCAAAATGAGGGACTAAGGTCTTCATAAATGATCCCAAAGAACCAGTACAATCCAAGCCATGTGAAAAAGGGTAAGCTGAAGTCGAACATGGAGAGGATTCAATAGTTTGTCAACGAATAAGTGATAATTGACAACTAAAGCAAAGGAATTCACCAATGATGAAAGTGAATCCAGAGGTACTATCGTCAAAACTCTAGGTCTTCGTCATCAGGAGGTGCTGAAACGGAACCATACTGTGATAAGGAAGGCAATGGATCCTCCAACGGATCACAAGAGTGACTAGGAACTGGGCAAAAGAAGGGAGACACAAGTAAATGGATAATAGATATAACAGTGATGGGATCAGGTGATAGATCAGAAATTAGGTATAATCCTTGAACAGTGAGCACGACACAGAGATGACCCAAGGCAACATACAACGGATAGATAGAACAACTAGACTTATCTACCATGTAGGAGACATGAGCAGATTCCCCAGGTATAATGGACAAGAGGAGGAGTCAAAACTCAAAGTGATAGCTGCACACAAGTGTATACTGAAACATGGATATCGGAAAGCCAAGAGTGCTATGTTCAAGGATGACATGCTGCCATTACTGAAAACAAGAGAAAACTTCTTCCTTACCTTCCCTGTTAAGTTTTAACGAGTCCAGGAAAGTAAACTCGGTTCCCTCTTCATTTTTTAACAAGCTTGAAGAGATGGGAAAATAATGCTTGATACACTGATCCATGGATTTAATGAGCCCAAACTAGTACATGCTCATGTGGTATTTTCACATTTAGAGAGTCTGAAAATGCCAAAGAAGACTCCAGGGGGGTCCTTTTTCATCCAATTTAGTCTCCTGAGGCCGAAAAAGTATAAAAAAAACCACAGGAGAACTCTCTTAACTTCCAAAGAAGAAAAGGTGAACCTTTTTCGTACTTAGTCGAGAAGGTCTGAAAAAGGTTAAATTACCACCTACCCAACGCTCCTTCCAAAACAGCATAAAATAGCTTGAGTTTTACGAGTGTGAAGGAAAGCAAGATCACTCGGAAAGATCCATTTGGTTACAAGAAATGGGTCTTACAACAATAAACTCGTTGCTTTGTTCTTTAGTGTTTAACGAGCATGACAAAGACACAAAGTACACTCAGAATCTTTTTCATGTTTGTGTCCAGAGCACGAAAAAAGAGAAAACTAAGCTCAAACCAGGTGTTCCTTTTCCATAAATTTAGTCCCTCAGGTCCGGAAAAGTGATAAACCTATACCTGAGAATACTCTTCTCAATTCCGAAGAAAAGAGAGTGATCCTTTCTCGTTTTATTCCGCATGGTCCGAGAAAGAGATAACCTACCACCAATGCGGATGCCCATTCACATATTCTTAACGATCTTGAATGGACAAGATAACTCGGCAGTCAAGTCTGTTTTGAAGGAGTCAGACCTAGGCCTAAAGAAACTCCATAAGGTTGGGGAGTCCTATAAATGGATAGCTTGTAAAAAGAGATTCATAAGAAACTCTATTTGGCGTGAAAAATAGCTATGAGGAAACCCCTGGGCCTGAAACAGTGACATAATGAGTACCAAAGGATGGCAATGGCATATAAGAATGATACTCATGAAAAGGGATCCTAGCCACGGAAGAACAATGGTAGAGACAAGGGACTAATGGCTTAAAATACCATAGTCCGTGGCACAAATGTTGATTAATAAGGTTAATGTGGAGTGATAAAATGCCAACATGTGTTGGAAAGAGCAAAAACCACCCTATAGAAGCATCAACACTTTGTAAAAGTTGGTAAACCTGTTCCAAGGCACAAAGAGGATGATATTAATCAATTGACATTTCAAACTATATAAAAAGACCCACTTTACGAAATTTTATTTCTATAAATAGTTTGAAAATAAAAACATTTCATACCATTTGCACTTTTTGAACCAAAAAGGAAAGTTTACCCTCTATATTTGATTGATCGCTGTGGACAATTGGACCGTCGGATTTAGAAACCGTCAGCTTCAGGTAAATCTACACCCTTAGCTCTTCAATTTGATCTAAACAAATTTTTAATTTAGTGGTTAATTCATTATTTTTCATCAACCTAAATTATGGAAAAATGCATTCGCGGTTTGCAAGGCATGAAAGTCACGAATGTGCGTTATAACACCGCCGCATGCTCCAAAGTGGCAATCATTCAGCATGTGTTCAGCCTTCTCATGAGTGAGGCATCGCCAGAGAATGGAATCAATCCCATGTCTATACAAGGTATCATTCAAGATAAGGTAGTACTTTGCGTGGTGACGGATGCAGTGACGATCATTGCGAGATAGATGCGGCTGAAAACGCTGGGTCTGGAGATAAATCATCAAATCTCCATACCAAGGATCAGCAGTGTTAATTAGGAACAAAAATTCATCTGGGAATGAATCGTTGGGCTCATATTCCGTGGTAGCACAGGGAAGGTCACATATAAGCTCGGAAAAAACCAAGGATTTCTTTGATGTAGCCTTGGCAAACTTGAGATCGAACTCCTGAAGGATAACGATCCAATGGGAGTACTTTCCCCCGAGTACCTGACGAGTCAGAATGTAGTAGATCAGGTTCTGGTCTGCCAATACGGTGGTAGTGCAAAGCAGAATGTAGTGACAAAATTTTTGCACAGCAATGACCGTGGCCAAAGCTAGCTTTTCCACATGTCAATAACGAGTTTCAGAATCAATAAGATTCTTACTGGTGTAATAAATCACATGCTCCTGACCGTGGAGATTGTCCTGCACTAAAACCATGGCGATGGTAGTAGTGGAGGCACCAATATACAAGAGAAAATCCTTTGAATAATATGGGGGGTGTATCACGGGTGAATGAGTCAGAGCGTACTTAAGACTATCAAAGGAGCGTTGGGCTTGGTCATCCCAGAAGAATGGAGTGTTCTTCTTGAGGAGACGCATATAACCATGCGTTTTCTCTATGAAATTACACACGAAACAACGGAGAAAGTTTTCCTTCCCCTGCAAACTTTGGAGTTCAAGTATGGTGGTTGGGGCTGGTAGATTAATGATAGTGGAAATATTCAAAGGATCGATCCGGATGCCATCTTTGGATACCACAAAGCCAAGTAGACGTCCCATCTCAACGCAAAAAACAAATTTATGCGGATTGAATCGTATATTATAATGACGGCATCTCAGGAATATGTCTCTAAGATGACCAAGATGGTCCTCCTGTCGCTGTGAATGAGCAAGGAGGTTGTCAAGGTATGGTTCAACAATATGTTTAATGTCGTGAAACGCATAGGAAATCGTGCGCTAGAACGTGGCTCCAACATTTTTCAAGCTGAAAGGTAACTTCTTATATGCAAAGGTTCCCCATGGGCAAATGAATGTAGTTTTATGTTGATCGAAGGGAAATATCTCAATCTGATTGTAGCCAGAGAAGCCATCCATGAATGAAAAGATGACACTTCCCGCACAGTTGTCAATAATATGATTGATGTGCAGGGTAGGAAAGTTGTCCTTGGAACAAGATTGATTTAAATTCCTAAAGTCGATGCAGACTCTAATGGCGCCCTGCTTTTTATTGACAGGGACAACTTTCAATACCCATTCCGTCAGAGGTACAAGATAAATAAAACTAGCTTTTAGAAGTTTATCAATCTCAGCTTTAATAGCTACAGCCTTCCTAGGATGGACTTGCCTAAGTTTCTGCCTGACAAGTTTAGCCGTGGTATAAGTTTTAATCTCGTGGACCACAATGGAAGGGTCAATCCTCGACATCTCTTCATAGGACCAGGAAAAAATATCATGGAATTCCTTAAAAAGTGCCTTATATGCTTCAGATTCATCTGCGGAGCAGTTTTTCCCAATAGGCCCTATCCCAAGTCCTTGCCTCCAAGGGTATCCTATGTCGTTCCAATATACTGGGCTTAAGGAAACCTGGGTAGGTCTTGATTTCTATTTTCTTTGGCATACAAGACTCCAAGTCGATTCTTCACCCCTATTTTTCCATCATGGCCTTGCTAGAAAATTTTCTACTAAGGGATTTGTTGTCACTTCTTGACTAGTATTTTGTTGTCTTTCTATATAAGGAGGACCAAAAACAACAATAATAGCTTTTCCTTTGTGCATCCATGCCCTTTTCCCCTCATCCCTTTTTTCTCTAACCTTTGTCAAATATTCTATTTTTTCCTCTTGTTTCCTGATAGTTAAGTATTCCTCTAGAAAAAAGAGAGATCCCCTTAATAGATGCTTCTTACATAGAAGAGTTTGCTTATCAAGTGCACTTGATATGATGACTTTTATGGGCCTGGCTCTCTCATAATTGAGTTTACCCACGATCCACGATTGGAAAATTTTTCCTTTCCAAGGAAAATTGTCTTTTAAAAAGTCACTTGCAAGCTCGAGAGTGCATTCATTCTTACCATAATCTCTCACACCTTTAATAATTATGTTTGTTTCTCTGTCTTTTCCTTCTTTGATTTTTTTCTGGTTTGTTGTCTCCTTGCATGTTTGATTCTTTTTATTTTTCCATATTAGCAGGATTTATAATAGCTTGTACCCAAGTTATGTAATTTTTGGTAAAACCTCCCTTCTCTTCTTATCTTACTTTCACTCCCTTGTTATCTGTTTCTTCAATTTTTTTCCCTTCAACTTTTGATATTTTATTATTTAACACCTCCCTATATTTCCCTATCAATTCTTTCATGCTTTGCAAAGCTTCCTTCATGTCTTTCCATTCAGTCCTACCTACAAAAATAGCTTCTCACAATAGTTCCACTTGACCTTTTAAACCTTGTTTCTTTCTGCTAAATGTTGATTTTCTATTGTTAACAAGCAAATTTTAAGGTCTCTCTCTTACTCTTTGACTTCCAAAATATCCAATCTCCTCTTGGCATTGAGTAGCTCTTGTAAATAAAGGGTGGATGGATAGGTGAGAGGTCTGTATGTGGGACTGTATAAAGCAGGATCAGTGTTTCTTTTACCCATGTCGTTGCCACACCCTTGCAAGAAAGACTTGTTTGACTATTTATTCCGGAGGGCTAGAATAGTCTTGTTTTGAAACTATTTTTTCCTTGTCTCCTCCCACTTTAGACGGGAAACTCTTCATTTTGAAATACACTAATACTGCTTGGAATTAACCCAAACCCACTTCCATGTTTTTCTTGAGGCAATTTTCACTTGACTAAAATGGTCCGTTTCATCAGGAACGGGTACCTCTAGCCCATTTTTCATATGTGATGTCAGGTGTGTTTCCATTTTTATAGGGACAAGAAAATAAAAAATGGGGGACAAGACTAAGTACTTAGATGCTTATTAGGACCGAAAAACTTGTCCTTTTCCCCTTATCGCTTTAGATCCTAGTGCTTACATGTCCCTCCAAGAAGATTTTCAAGCACAATTCCAAGCACCCATGTCTATGCCTCTATTCTGACATTCCAACCTGTATGACTTGACTTAGTTCCGACTAGTTATGACCTTTTTCCGACGTCATGACCTATGTTTTGACCTATGATAAGGCACGGGGTTCCGAAAAAACTTAAATCAATCTTGAATGGTTTTTGGCCTTCGCGTTCTAGTACATGTTTGTGTCCTTGAATGAAACTTAAAGAGGAAAGTTTAAATGAAATAGATTGATTCATGTCAATTTAGGAGAATGATTGCTATGAGTATGGTGGGACTCAAACCATTTGCTTGAAGCTACCATTTGTCTATCGGCATGCTCCATTTTTTGGAAAATTGTCCTAAGAAACTACCTTTCAATTTATTAAATGGCGAGAACGGGAGTGACAAACTTGTCATCCATAGATTGATTCTAAAGCCTCAATATTATAACTAATGCAATGATCCTTCTTTTGCACTCTGTGGAGAGATATGGATGGATAAATTTGATTTAAATGTTCCAAACATGGAGGAGCAATCCATGTGAAGTGGTAGATAAGGATGACCTTTTCATGGTTTTGGTCATCAATAGGAAAGATGCAATACAAGAGTGCACGGGACGAGAGGGCTATTATCTTAGCATTGGAGTGCTGTATGGGCCGCGTCCTACCTAGTCTGTGCTCTGAATCCTTTTTTTTAAATCCCTCTATCATGCCTTGTTACGCGCCACAACAGAGTTAATTTATACCAATGAGTAAAGTGATCTCAAATTTGGCATTTTTTGTAAGCACTAATTAATAAATACATAAATGTTAAATATAAGTAGGATTAATAATTAATGAGAAAATGCATCCCCTCAAATAGGAAATTCTCTAGTTATTATAAAAACATGCCAACAATTTATATTCACCATCTTACCTATCATCATATATTTTATCATTTTACATTATATTTCAGTAATAGAATATTTATATTATTTACATTAGGTTTTCCGTTAAGAAGCGAAGAAACCTCACCTCAGTGGTATCAAAGCTAGCCCTTCCTTGGGCCTCATTGACTCTAGTTCTTATCCAATACTCTTCAAGTTTCTCTAATTTATCAAATTTATCAGTCTTTGACTGGCACTAGGCCGTTGGCCACAACACTCGTCCTCTCCCCCATTTCTCCCTCGTCAGCGCTCTCTCCTTCCACGCATTCCTTATTCATTTTCCCCACTTCTTCCCTCAATTCCCTTGTGTTGTTCATATCTCGTGTTCCCCACACAGTCCTGTCATTACTGCATCCACACCTCTGCCACACTCTATCCTCCCTACCCGCACCCACCGACACCATTGCCCTCCCTCCTACCGTGTCTGACCACCATTGTATGCCTCGTCGGCCAGCCATCGTTTTCCGTGTCACCTCGTCTCCATAGCTCCACAGACTTGCAGTCCATGGTCATGTGCTTCATCGTCATCGTCCTTCTCAAAATTTCACTCCATGCCACCTGCGCGCTGCATGACCATTCACCTCCATGTTCCATTATCTTCCCATCGCCCCTAACTCTCCATCCTCGTTGCCACACTTTCTCCAGGTCATTCCACTGGTCGCCTCCCTTCATACCTTCACATTGCAGAACTTCTCACTCCCCATGCCCCGAGCCATCACGCTCGCCCCCTCATGCACACCGTTCTCGCGCGCTGCGTCTACCTCCACCATCCTCGTCACCATTCCACAAACTCCTGTCAAACTGAAAAAAACAAAAAATACATGTATTAAAATTATTATAATAGTTTTCAATATTGGATTTACTCCCGTAAAACTAATTCCACACACTCCAATTTTCAAAATATATTATAAACAATAATATTGTTAATAAATATTATTGTTATAATAATAATGAAAAAAAAAATTAATTATTTCAACTTTTTTAAAAAATTATTATTATTATAATAACAATTACTTAATAATTGTATTAATTACAAATATTAAATTACGACAATAAAGAAGAACAAATCGAAATCAGAAAAGAAGACAAAGCAAAAGGGAAGATGCGGATTTTTCTAAAGCACAAATAATATTTCTCAAGGTTCCGACGAAAGTGTCGATGGCAATGTTGAATATTTATCATATATTTGATGAAAGTCCAATTGTCATCGATATTTGTCCAGGAAACAAGGAATATTTTATAACATTGATGTCGCAAAATCAAGTACAAGTTCAAGAATCAATGAAGAATGAGTCAAACAAAGATCAAATAGAATTACCATTACAAATCGATGATTATCATTTTGTAGCTCAATTCACTGCTGCAGCTATAGATGACCAGCTCATCAACATAATGTTGGATTATAGCTGGTTGGAAACACTAGGAACATTCTCCGTCAATACAAAAAAGAAGTGCATCACCTTCTTCCATGAGAAGAAGAAAATAATGCTACAAGACTTCTCAATGATAGTCCCTTTATCGTAAACTACAGACAAAGAATCAACTTATGGACGATATGAAGAGTTAGAAGAATAAATAAATCTTTTAAACAAGCCGTTGACACTGGAAATTTACCAAAGGTTGTAAAGGCTATTCCCAGGTAACAACAAAAACCATTTTTAAAGAGAGAACTGGCTTTCTTCTCTTTTGAGAGGGATCTCTCACAAAATATTAACAAGGCCAGACATATATAAGTAAAAATGTGTGTATTTTGTAAGATTGGTTGAAATTGAACACATGACCATTGGGTTATGGAGTCAAGATGTGAAATATAGATAACGAAACTTTCTGCATAGAAATTTTAACACAGAGGAAAGATAGCTACTCAGTCACGGTCAAAATTTGACTATCTAGTAGAAAATGAATAACATAAACTGACCATTAACACAGAGCATTATGAAATGAATTCTATATCAATTTTAGAAGAAAGGTTTTGTGGACATCTAAAAAGAATAGATAGAGCATGTAAACATGAATTCTAAAACTGTTATACTCTCATTCCAGAAGTGAAAGAAAACATAATGGACAGATGAACTGGAAAAACATTCACATGGGAAAGGAAAATACAGACTGTAACATGGAATAACACATGAATCTCCATAAAAACACCAACTTTGGCTCTGCAATTTTATTAAGAAATACTTGAAAACATACAACTCTAAAATTACACGGTTTCCAACCCTTTCTCCCTCTACAGGGGGGGAATTTATAATGTCTCGGACCTCCTAAACCGACCTTAGAGTCAAAATTAGTTACAAAGCGAAGAACAAACTTCTAACAAACTCGAATGTGGCATATTCATAGGATTTACATAAAATAGAAATAAATTGCGGACTACTGGAAAAATAGGATTAAAAATCCTTTTCTGCATATCTCAGCTGATGACATCTGTACGAAATATGAGAGAGGTGATTGTGAATAGGCATGTCTTGAAGAAAACCCTTCGCGCTATCCTCCTTGATATCTTCATGATTGTAATTTAACTTTTGTTCGATCCATACATTTCAATTGATCTCCACTGCTCAGACTCGAGAAAATATGCCATGACCATTTCGTGAGCCAAAAATCCGAGCTCCATGTTATATGAATATGTAAGATTAGGCACTTTGGTACATGCAGCTTTGAAATCAAATAATGCTTCGAATTCCTCAGCCAATTTATCGAACACAAAAGGTCCAGACAGTGTGTGCTGCATATCGTCAAATTTGTTGTGATCAGACCTGCGATGGACCAATTTTTCTAGATATTCCTCCTGAGTCAACAATGGCCCTTTTTCCTCCCAAAAGAAAGGAATTCCTTTTTTTACCAATGGATTAAACAAACCGATCACTTCTTTAACTCTATGACTTATGATGTCAATCTTGACTTGCACAATCTCCATCATTCTGTATTTTCCAATAACTCTCCTGGACTAGAAGACTACAACAACTTTCTCATGGATACCAATTCTTTTGATTTGGTCTTCTGATAAATTACTCAAAAAGTCAACAACATTTTGAGCTACCTGCATTGGCTTTTTATTCATTGCATGTTTTACTACCACAACATTCTTCTTGGTAGGCATCAAAACATTCTCTTGATCAGAAACATAATCTAGAAACAATCTGAATCTACTGGCCTCTTTAATGATGTCATCCCATATCATATGTCTGGCCCCCTGCAAGTCCATTTGGCCAACCACTTGCTTGTTTAATTTGGCAATTTGGTTTATCAATTCCTGACATCTTTCCTCTAACTTCTTCTTTTGTTCCTCTTTCTTCAAAACCATGTCTTCTAAATTCTTGTTTTGTTGCTTTAATCCTGTAATCTTCACATCCTTTATCTTTACCTACGACATAACATTAGACAAGGAAATTGTGTCTCTTTCTACATTGAGAATAGTGATTGGATTTTCTATCTCTTCACATTTCTCTTGTAACTCCTTTTCCTTGGTTGCTAGCCTAGCCTTTAAATCCTTTTCACTTTCCTTTAGCATCTTAGCTTCCTTCTCCAATTGTTTCTCTTTCTCCTCAAGATTCAAAAGCTTGGCTTTGCAATCACTCAGCTCAATAATTAAAGCCTCTTTTTCCTTCTCAAATTCAATCAACTCAGAAGTCTGAATGAGTTGAGTAGAAGGGATCTTCAATTTCTTCTTCAGTATCTAAACCTCTTTTTCTTTTTCAGTATCTGAATGAGCTGCTCCTCCTTGAGCTAACTGCCCTTCACCTTTCAGTTAATCATCTTGCAATTTCTTGATTTTGATCCTAAGGGCCTTGTTTTCAACCCTTTCCTTCCTTAGAAGGTCCCGAGTCTTCTTTTTATTTGACTCCAGCTTTGACACCTGTATTGTAGATTTCAACAATATTGTATTTAAGATATCACTGGTTTCTCTGTTGAGGTGTATTATATCTGTAGTGGGAATATTTCCTAAGTTCACATTTACTTCAGATACTTTATTACCCACAGTCATGACTAGACTTAGGGTATCTTTAACATGATCCCTTACAACTTTCAATGTTACATCTGGCTTGGGAAATTATTTTACCTTCTCCTATAATTTCACTATCTCATTAAAAGTTTTATTAGCTCTTTCCATGTAAGTCTCTAAACAGTCCTCCTTTGATGCAAACTTACCAGTGGCTACTCCATCAAACACATACACCTGAATTTCTATAACAGTTGCTTTAGATTGTTCTTGCTTTTGTTTTCCTTGTTTTAGTTCACTCTTTTCATTGGTCTTCTTTACTTGTATCATTTTCCCTCCTTGTTCAACTTTCTGTCTCTTAGGGGTACTGGTAGTGTCTACTTCTTCAGTGTCCATGGGCTCTACATGCTCTCTCTTCTTGGTATCCTCTAAAAATATTATTAAATATGAAACATTTCCAGTAGCTGCAACTATATCAGAGAGATCCATGGGATGAGAATTATTTCTAGGTAAGGAAAAAATTGAATCCATTTCGATACAGACATTATTTGAGGCCTGATTTCGGTAATCCTCCCAATTAGCTGCCTCCCTGAGTCCAGCTACTTCTATGTCCTCAAAAGGTATGTTGTTATTGGCCTGTATTCTCTTTGAAATCATTTGATGAGGATCATAATTGATTGCAACTCACAAAGGAAACCCCATACTCTTAATCATATTATCAATTACTGGCAAAGCTGCCCTACTTTTTACAACGTATGGCCCTGCCTCCCAGGGAAATTTCATGTCTAAACTCTTCCTAAAGCTTAGGATCTGTTCTTCTTCTACTGTAAGCTTCTGTCTAAGAAATTCCAAAGAGAAAATCCTAGTTGTCAGGAAAGCTGGGAAAACATAGGGCTGGTACATAAACCCATACAACCTTATAATATTTTCCGCCTTTGCAACGAACCAATCTTCTACCATTTTGCTAGGGGAGAGCTACAGTAGTTCCTTGATTTTTGTAAACACCCTAGGCATTCTTTCCTTAAAGAATATGTTGTAAACTTCAGCCATCGAATCATTCATTAACTTGCTATAATTCATGGTCATTTAATCTATCAACACCAGCTCAAGAGTCTGAAAGTTGTCTTCATGGTGTCACAAAAACATCCTCAGTAAGAAAGACTGATATCGGAAAACCTGGTATCGTTAAAGTTAACTAGCTGAGAATGAATGTTTTCAACTAGAAACTCATCAAATTTAAGGCAACGGGACTGAAAGGACTGTCCTAAAAGTTTAGGTTCAATAGGACAACTACTCAAGACAAACAACAGACTCAACAATGGCTCTGTGACATAGCCATTAGTATCTAAACCTAAAAAATGACTAGCTAGAGTTACACACGATTTGGCTTCTTCATTAAATAGATCTAGGTCAATTGGATAGGACAAACTTAGGATCTCACCATCAAGTTTGGAACATGATTTCATAAAGGATTCCTTAATTTCAACTGCAGACTCATGGAAAAACTGAATGATAATCTCCTATTTGTATTCCTGGGACAACTGAACAAACTCATGTAGAACAACTAGGGCTTTGCGAATGGTTGGGGAATTAATAGGGAACATAATTTTAGACTTAATCCTATCCATAATGACTCCTTCAGTTTCAAAATAATTACTTACGCACCATTCGAAAAACTTAGGGAACTTAGGGGTCTGTTGATAGAGAAAAAGTAAAAGAAGGATTTGAAAACACCATGGGTTTTGTTACCCTGGTCCTTAAGAACCTTCAACCTATTCTTAGATGTTTCAATTGTCTCATTTCTTAGGATAGTATCAGCAATTTCAGCGTTTTTATCTTCAAAAGTCTTCTCATCCCTCTAATAAGAAACCCCTACTTCCTCATTATCTGATACTTCTATTACCTCTCTCTCATCCATTCTATCCATTACAAAAATACTCATAAGGTTTGAAAAATCCTACCTCGTAACTTTGCACAGTCTCTAATTTGTCCACGCTGGCACTCTGCACACAGTCAGGTTATTTGTCAATTTCAAAGCTCAGAAAAAACAAATCTTTTGACTCCACGTAAATGTTTTTATAGTTTTTTATGTTGCATAACCCTCGCGCTTCTTCATGCAATCTGTACTGTAGATCTGTTCATCTTTGCAATCTAAGCCTTCGATACACCAAATATTCATACCAAAACTCAACACTGTCAACCTGCACAGCTTGATTTGGGGAAACCAACAACAACCGTTGATCGCTAAACTACCTTGATCGGGACCGTTCAACATTGAGAACTTTAACATTTCGCCAATCCTTTTTCATCTGATCAAGTGAGCAACTTTTGATCGTAGAATGCTTCTTATCCATTGATCAAGCTTGATCTCTCATCGCAGTCGTCGATATTTGTGGCCCCTACTACTTTCCATGGATTGAAATCCTAACTTTGTTCATGCTAGTTCACTCCATGAAATTATTCCAGACCATAGATCTATCTCCGCTCTCATCTCCACCACCCAATCTTTCCACCCTTTTAACTCATTCCGTGATTTGAAAGAGCTTCTTTGTCTGGGCAAGTTCACTGCGATGAATGCTTTAGCACCGTTGATCTAGCTTTGGATCAATCTCAACCCTCTAACATTTCTCCAATTTGACCTACTCTGCAAATCTAAAAACCGCATTCTACCTTGCATCTCCAATTTGCGAAATGGTTTTCTACCATTGATCTTCACCCTCCTAAATCTGAACCATTGATTCATGACACTCTTTACCTCATTTCCCCTGCTTGTTATTCCAAAAGGTAGAATGATCCACCATCGTGGATCTAAATCCTTTCATCATCCCATGATCTACTATGAATGATTCATGCACCCCTATTAACTTAAAGGGTGCCTTCATAACATTTTCAAATAAAGTCATTTCCCAAACCCTTCAATAATCCAAAAATTTTCAAATATGGTGCTAACAGTTGGCTCCACTAGGGATGCTATCTTCCCAATGAGGTAGCAAAGAACCCCATAGACCAGTTTCCAAACCCATTAACAACCTAAGTCTTTTTATTTTATTTTGTCTTTCTGAAAGAAAATAGAAACTGAAAAATGGTTACCTCTTCTAATTTTAGGGCCTTCTCTGCGGGCTTCAAATCTTCTAGCTCACCATTTGTACTAATTGAAAGTAAAAATATTTACACTATAATACATAAAACTCCTTCTACTTATTCCAAGTATTGCTTCAGAAATCTCCCATTCACTGGGCCTCCTTCATACTGTGACCCATCCTGATACTATAGAATAAAAGCATTGTTACCCCTGTGAGCTACAATAGGGTATGGGCCTACCCACAAATGATCAAATTTACCATTTTTTCCTTTGTCTTCATGTGGGGCATCCCATTTCAACACTAGGTCATTAATCTGGAAAATTTCCTCTTTTATTTTTCTGTCAAATGTATTCTTCATCTTCTCCTGATGTATTTGTACCTTATCATATGCTTTATCCCTCATTTCATTTAGTTCAATAATCTGGTCTATTCTTCTTTGCATGTGATTAGGCTTATCCTGTTGGTCCTGCAACAATTTCATAACTGGTACTCCTAGATATGCTAGAAACATCACTTTAGCTCCATACACCAATTGGAATGGTGACATTCCATTATCCCTCTTTTGTTGATTCTGTCAACCCATAAAGCATATTTCAGCTTTGTATGCCATGATCTTTTATTCTCTTCCAACAGCTTCTTAATTATCCTCGCTAGACTTTTGTTAGAGGATTCTTCCAGTCCATTACCCTATTGATAATATGTAGTAGAATGATTTAGACTTATAAGATACTTATGGAAGAAATTAATCATCTTCTTGGACTTAAAATCAGGTGCATTATCTATTACAATTCTTTTAGGACAACCAAATCTTGCTAAAATGTTATTCTCCAGGAAATCCATTATTACTGCTTATGTATCTCTTCTAGTAGGCATTGCTTCAATCCACTTTGTAAAATAATCAGTTGCTGTTAAAATCTACTTATGATATCGTGAGGATTTTGTATTTATTTCCCCAATGAAATCCAACCCCCACTGCTAGAAAGGTGCTTCTACTGATATAGGGTTGAGAGGGAGTGAAACCACTTTCCTCTTTCCACCAAAAATTTGGCACTAATAACATCTGGTGGTTTCTTTATACACATTTGAAAACAATGAAGGCCAATAAAATCCTGCTCTCAGAATTTTATTTGCAGTTACCTTCCAAGAATGATGTCCCCCACAATCTCCTTTGCTATTTGTTGAGCTTCATTTTCCAAAAGATAGTTCAGTAATACTCCACTTGGATTTTTCCAATAAAGATGTTGATTTATAATACAGAATTTCACAGCCTTTAGCTTCACAGACGTTGCTCTAGTTTTGCTTAACCTTGCAGGAGGTTGTAAATTATGCAACAGATAAACAATATCAGCATACCAAGGAGAGAGAAAAATCAGGCATTTCCTGCACTTTTGTTTTCAACTGATTTGATCGACTAGTCAACAAATTTAGCTGCAGAGAATCACAATGGGAATTTGTCATCATTTTATCCAATCCCTGTCCTTTAATCAACTTTGCGGGCTTAATTTCTATGTCATATTCCAAAAGCATCGCAATCCATTTACCTCTTCTCCCCTCCGGATCTGGCTATGTAAGTATACTCTTCACCACACTGCTAGGAACATATGCAATTACATGTGAATGGAGAATGTAAATTCTGAAATCTTTCAGAGCCTTAACCAAAGAATAAGCTTGTTTTTCCATGATATTATACTTTATCTCCCCATCCCTTAACATCTTACTGAAAAATGCTATGGGATGCTCCTCACCTTGATCATCCTTTTGTAACAGAACAACTACAATAGTATGTTCCGAAGCGTATGAAAATACTAGAAAAACTTTCTCAAAGTCTAGGCTTACTAGCACAGGAGCTTCTAAAATAGCTTTCTTTATATCTTTGAAATATTTCTTAGCTTCCATTGTCCATTTTATTTAATGATCCTTT
Source organism: Pseudotsuga menziesii (assembly GCA_001517045.1). Classification (NCBI taxonomy): domain Eukaryota; kingdom Viridiplantae; phylum Streptophyta; class Pinopsida; order Pinales; family Pinaceae; genus Pseudotsuga; species Pseudotsuga menziesii. The sequence goes on from LPNX010988351.1 coordinate 47,207, forward strand.
CTTAGCATATTAGTAATGTTCATCAGGATCTCAGCAAATCTAGGAATGAATCTTCTCAAGAAATTTACCTGCCCAATGAAAGACTGCACTTCCTTTTTACTTCTTGCCTCCTCTACCTTCAAAATGGAACTCACCCTATCTGGATCAATCCTTATACCTTCTTTGGAAATAATATGCCCCAAAATTTTTCCTCCTTCTAGAGAAAAATTTGACTTCCTTGGATTTAATGAAATGCCATACTTTCTGCATTTAAGGAAAACCCTTTCCAAATGTCCAATATGCTCCCTGTTAGACCTAGAATATATAGTAATATCATCCATGTAAATCACCACAAACCTGTCTCTTTCATATGCAAAAGCAATATCCATAGCACGTTGGAAAGTGGCTCCTGCATTCATTAATCCAATATGCATCTTTGCATACATGAAGGAACCCCATGGTGTGGTGAAAGCAGTTTTCTCCTAATATTCAGGAAACACCTTTATTTGATTGTAACCTGAAAACCCATCCATAGTAGAAATGATCTCCGAACCCACCACTTTCTGCAAAATCTGGTCTATATTTGGTAAAGGGTAATTGTCCTTCAAAGAGACTTTATTCAAATTCATGAAATCCACACACAGTCTTATTTCTCCATTTTTCTTTCTAACAGGCATCAAATTAGCAACCCATTTTGAAAATCTCAAAGTTACAATTATTTTTGTATCAAACAATTTTTTGATCTCCTTCTCAATGATAGGCAATAGCATTGAATTAATTCTTCTGAGCTTCTACCTAAATGGTTTTTCTCTAGGCTTGATTGGAATAGTATGTTGTATAATGGAAGTGTCATACTCTTTGAGGCCATCATAACTCCATGCAAATACATCTGTGTATTTCTTCATCAAGTTCACATATTCATCTTTTTCTTTAGTAAGAACTTTCTTGGATAAACTTACAATTTTCAGATTACCCTCGGTACCAATATTCTTATCTTCAATAGCATTTTCAACAGGTTTGACCTTAGGATCTCTGGCAACATTGTTTTGGTCAAAAAGTTTCTTTAAGGGAATAGGAACTTTGGGGATGTGATTACTCTTTAATTGGACTATATCTTTTCTTCCCAAAGACCTTTTTAGCTTCTCTTTTTTCTGCAACTCCATTTTCATCTTCATTAACATCTTGAAAATTCTCAAAGTCAGCACTTTCATTGTCTATGCGGGTATTCACAAATTCACCAGACAGTTCTAAAAACCTTTTAATTTGCATATTATTTTCAAAAACCTGCCAGTATTTAGTATTGTCTTGTATCGAGGGCCTGTTCACAATGTCAACCTTGTATTTTCTTTTACCTGCAGTAGGAGTTTCAAATTTTCCAGCAGCGGTTGCCAGAGAATCTTCCACCGTATTATCATATCTAGGAATCACTTGGACACTGTTTTCGGTGAAATAATTCCCAAACATATCCCATAATTCATTTCTGTAAGATCTCATTCTAGGATGTTTAGTTTGATAACTATCATTAACCTGATTTATCATCGGCTCTGAATCTCCAAAAACTTGGACTCTTTTAGCTCCCAAATCCTTCAATGCATGCAAACCCAGCAACAAAGCCTCATATTCTGCTACATTATTAGTACATTCAAAGGTCAACTTGTAATAATAAGCTTTAAAATCTCTAATGGTATAAATTATATAGACACCTGCACCAACACCCACTTTAGCCATAGACCCATCCAAATACATAGTCAATAACCTTTCTTCCTTTTGCTTTCTTTCCAATGCTTCATGTTCAGTCATCTCCTTTTTATCCTTTTTACATTTATTTGGAACCACTTATACTATGAAACGAGAACTCGACACAGTTCTCATTTTTCTCTCTCCTAATTTTAGTAGCTAATTTTACCTCCATTTAAAAAAGGGTTGATACCAGTATCACACATTTTCATTTTAAGGCATTTTTTGGGGCCTTTGAATCATCTTCGTCATAAAATATTATTACTTTCTAATTTCAAGTGTGTTTTTTAGACATTTAACAAAATAACATACATTTAGAAGCAATTTATATTGAAAATCATATACATTTTGCATTTTTTCCTTTAAAATAAGACTTTTTTATTGATAAAATTCTAAGAAATTCTAGAAAAAAAAGACGTTTACAACCATTTTCAATAGATTTTCATAGAATTTTTGTATAAAAATGATACTATTTCATACTATATTCCAAAGTGTTATGATTCACATAAATTCACGAAAAACTATACCATATATTTGCAAATAACATATTAAAAACAATATAATAGAGATTTTATTTCTAAAATAAAGTCTGAAAGTCAAAACAGTACTAATATATCTTATGAAAAAGTTGTCAAATTAAACATTTTATTCAAGACACTCAACTAATCAACAATATCATGCAGGCCAAATTCTTCATTGAAATTGGAATTTTCTGGAGCTTGGCTTTCCTCGGGGACATCAATGTCCTCTTCCATTGGGTCTTCTATGTCTAAAAGATGCCCAAAGTGCTCCTTTCCAAACATCCCTCCTAATGGGGGTTGAGGCTCTTTTGACATCTTCACCACAAGTGTTTCACTAAACTCCCCTTTCTTCAAACCAACTTCTTGTAATTCATCTGGAAGAACTTGAATAGCATTAATTATTTGCTTGGTGTAATTGCATTGTAGTGGATCATTATCAATGGATATGCAATTTCTTCCTTTTTGTAAGGAGCATGCTATTGTTTTTTTTTTGACAGAAACTAAAAAGGAAATATATATAAAAGAGGCTGTGCGCAGCCATTCATTACAAGATAGATAATATTGAGCGCTTATGTACAACAAAAAAGCTGCACATAAGGTCTAACCAAGGGACTGTCCAAAAAACCTTACATAAAGTTTGCTCAAAACATCTTAAACTGCAGGAGGGGTATACCCTTACAAACTGTTGACATAAAAATAGACAAAAAAACATGCAGACATCACAAAAGGGGCAGATTACTGTTTTTCTTAATTCTTTCTAGGCTGTGCCACAGATTCTTCTTCCATAGGAGCCACCACTTCAGCTACTTCGCCAGAGATTCTGCTAGCTTGGTTCAGTTCAATGAGGCGCTGGAGATCCTCCTGTATCCTATCCACCTTCCCCATAATCTCCCGGAGATTGCTCTCATTGTCATCTATGCAAGCATCGTTATTGCTGACCTGCTGAGAAGTGTAACTGACTGTGTCTGCCATTTTCTTCACCTCCTTGGCCATTTCCTTCGTGTCCACAACGTTAATTGCTAGCAGCTCGTACATTCTGCGAAGGTTCTTTTTTATATCCGTTATGCCTGCCATTTCTCCACCCTGAGCCATTCTGGATTCTGCAGCCAAGATGCTTAAGCGAGCAAAGAGATTAAGGGTGGCACACTCAGGATTGACTGGAGCACTACTTTGTTGCACAAACAAACTGAGCACAGCGAGTTCTTGAAGTAGAAGACCTGCGCCTTGCTTTTGGCAGACCACCGTGCCCACAGCTCCTTCCTGCCAGCCCGAGCAGTGGCATCCAAGAACCAAACTTCGCCCCTTTTTATCATACGCAAGGACATCGCCATTAAGGGTTGCAACCGGAGACATAGAGAAGGAAGTGCACGAACAAGAAGACAGGGCTACGAGAGCCAACCGTTCCTTTACCACTGTGTGTGTGAAGGGGAGGACCTGCCACGGGAGGCCTTGAAGCCACCCTTCACTAATACCAGAAACTACCTGTAACATAAGACGCAGGGCTTCATGGAGGCCATAGCTCACAAGGGGAAGAGGATGGAGAGACATTCTGAGCCCGAAGACAAACAGGGGATAAGGATAGTAGAGGAGATAGGCGTGCGAGGGGTAAATGCCGGAGACCCAAGACATAAAGGCCATTAAATCCATATCAACCGGAGGGTGGAGGGAACGAGGAGAAGGCCACGCAGTGAAGAGAAAGGGAGTGAGCGATAAATGAGGGGAGCCGGCGAAGGACGAGTTGGAGGGAAGCTTGAGGTGACATAGGAAGGCATGGAGCGAGGGGAGAAGGGGGATAATGTAGAGTCGCGAGGGGAGCGAAGGGGGGAAAAAAAACCAAAGGACAAGGATGAAGACCAATAAACAAAGCCCAATTGGATGGAGATTCCTAGACACATGAATATGGTTATGCCAGATATAGATCTTGTCTATCATTACGGAATATGTTTATGGAGAGGAGGATACCCGTCTTGCATATAGACTCCTTGCGGAAGAGTTGCCCCAATGTTTGCCATCTTATCTGCTGCAATGTTATTATTCCGGAGGATATGAAGGGGCTCGAAGGAGTCGAGCATCAGAGGCTTGACTTTGTTGTACAGGCAACGACAGTTGATTGCTCCCGTGGGGTAGCCATTGATCAATTTGGAGATGACATGATTTGAATCTCCAAAAATCAAAACCTTTTGGTAATTTTTGGCCCGTAAAATCTGGAGACCTTGAAGCAGAGCCAGCCACTCAGCTTCATTGTTAGTTCGATTCCCTAACCCCCAGGAAAAGGATTGTTCTATGTTTCCTCCTGGATCCAGAAGGATCCCCCCCCGAACCTGCCACCCCAATGCTATTGTTGTACCTAATCACCAAAAACAAAAAAAAATAGTTAAGACAAATAACATAAAGAAGCATACTTTAAAAAAAAATAATGAATAATAAAAAACAATAAAACTTGAAATATGTTTCCATATGTAATATCTGAAATTTGACCTGAACCCGAGAACAAATCTAAGACCCAATCTCCTTCACTTGAAAATGTATCTATGAGATAATTAATCAAATCTTGTGGCTTTTGATAGATGTTTAGAGCCACTCCTTTCAAATCCCTTTCTTCATATGTCAATTTTTTAACTACGGCATTATAAGTCAACATCTGACTATATTTTCCTTCACTCTTTTTATTGATTAAAAGAGATTCATAAGTCTCATCTTTTGACCAAGTTGCAAGATGTATGTTTTCAATATCATTCAGAAATGGATCACTGCTGGAGCTATGAATATTAGGCTTTTTCCTACAGTCAAAATAAAAAAAAAGAATTGAATTAACTTATCAATAAATATAATTTATTTATAAATTCAATAACTTGATAATAATAGTGCAAATATATTACCAATAAAGTTGTTTCCTTGTTTTTTCTTTACCCTTGAAGGATGTCAACAACCCCTTTAATTATGTGTCAGAATGGAAAACAATGAATCTCCATACCTACTCAAAAACTTTTTAAAGTAAAGGTCTCATATTATTTTTTAATTACATAGAAATTTCATTTAAATTATTTAATAATAAAATATTCAAAATTTAATTTAAAAAAAAAGGTCAGCTAGTTTCCCATTAAAAACATTTTTAAACTTCAACTCAACTCATTTCTCAAGAAATTCAATATTGTGAAGTTGACTTTGTCACTTTAAAGTTGGTGAAATTTTATTTGAAAGTGTTTATTTGACTATAAAAGAAATAATTTAATCCAAATCTTATCTAATATCAAATAACTTTCCACGATTTGGTCCAGTTTTATATAAAAAAATTAAAAATGGGTTAGTACAAATAATTGATGTCATTTCTTTTTTCAGAGACAGATTTTTTGTATCAGAGTAGGCGCACAGGGGAACTCGCCAGAATGAAGTCAATATTGGCCCCATTTGATTCTGACCATTAGCAATTACACCTGAGTGATTGGACGACGTTCAACAAATTAAATGAGCGTCTTTGATGCTGCTTGTTTCCTCCACCGTCAGAAGAGAAAGAATATCATGGTCGTAAGAACATGCCTTCAAAAACAAGATTCTCAAATATTAAATTGATCAGTTAACACAAATAATGTGACCAGTTCACAATCACAACAATCAAATGTAGCTAAATCGAACAGTCAGTCTTTTGCCATGTGCCCGTGATCGAAAAATGGAGAATGATGAGCTCCAACCTTACATAAACAGGTGAAAATTGTTTTGATTTTTTATGTGCCTGTTTTTCATTCTTGTCATTCTCTCTCTCTCTCTTTGTGTTTGAAATTCTGAGAGTCGATTGTAAGCGTAACTCAGCTCTTGGCAACTTGTGTTGCTTGTTGCAGATTAGTACCCCTCCATCATCACACTCTCACATACGAGGATGAGGCGCACAGAAGCAGAGGGACAAGGCCTCCCCATTCCATCCAAACTGAAGCTAAAGAAAGGTCTGTGGTGTTACGGAGAGAAATTCCTATGGCTTGGGGTACCACAACAGACAGTTAGACTCCAGAAATCAATCTTCTCCAATATGCAATAGAAATAAACAATATAACACTAAAGGATAGAACCTCGTACCTTATTCCGGACGGTTGAAGTAGATCCCCGTTGAGCTTTCCAATCTTCAGCTTGAATTGTTATAGCACGTCCTCAACAA
>LPNX010988351.1:71326-87452 GCA_001517045.1 Pseudotsuga menziesii
CAGTTGCTGAAGCACCCACGCATTGTAATTCACGTCCTTGCTGTTGTTTTGTTCATCCACGGGAAAAATCGGAGTTGTTTTCTCCTCACGCAGAAAATCGGGTATGTCTTTCCCGTGCGTTTTTCTGTTGGGTGCGAGTTTTTCCTCACGCACAAGATGTTTGGGTCGTTTTTCCCATGCCGTGAGCCATGCTCGCTATTTGTGTTTGGGGCTGTGGTCTTCCCCATGAGTTTTGTCGGCTGTGGGATTCCAATTTCATTTTGGACCACTGTGGATTGCTAATTCGTGGGTTGAATTTCCCTTGTCTGTCCACGCTGGGAGTTGTTCTTCTCCTTTGTTGGGACTGTGTGATGTTTCCCAACCATTCTATTGAGGAATTGTGTGTGCTGTTGGCTGAATTTCCCTGTTTTGGGACTGTGGACTGTTGTTATCCTTCATGGTGTGTTGTGGCTGCTGATATACCCTGGTTGGGTGCTGTTGTTGAGTTGTTTTGGCCACGTTAGGGCCAAAACCTACTATGGTTTGCCTTATAGGCTGGAGCTGTGTCTCACCCTTCGTTTGGGACTGTCATCGGTCATTTTGCTTCTTCACAGGGTTGTGAAGGGAATTGTTTTGCTGCTGGTATGCAGTTGGTTAGTCCCTTGGACTGTGCTGGCTTGGCTTGTTTGTTGACAGCCTGTAAAACCCAGCTGTGTTGGTTTGCTGTTTGTGCCCCTTGGCTATGTATAAGCCTGCGATTGACCCTTATTTCGGAGGAACCATGCCCAGCTCGGGGGTGGCAGCGTTGATGAGAGATTGATGAGCAAGCTGGCCTATGGTTGGGTGGAACGTTGCAGCGACGTAGCTGGTTGCGGGTGAATTCTTCATCAAAAGATAAGTACTACTGGATACTTCATCTCTGTAATTTATATTGATGTTAAATGTTGGAATGTATATGTGTTTGCTTCCGCTGATTGTTGAAGGACTGTGCATCCTTGTATGATGAATTGTGCCTATTGTTTAGGCTTTAATTTCAGCATTTGATTTCTGTCAATGACCATGGGGCGGTTTGCTCGGCTGTGTTGATGTGTTTGTCGCGTCCTCTTCGCCGGTTGAGGGACGGAGACGTGACAGTATGGTATCAGAGCCATGGTTGCAACAATGGGCCTCTATGGGCCATGAAGATGCAGAGATAGAAGGTAGAATTACCTTCTCTGTTCAGCAGAGGCGCAGCAAACTTCGAAAATCGCCTAAGTGTTGAGCGGTCGGACCACAGGAGGAAGTGGAATTCCACCGTTGCGGATGAGCTGGAGAAGTTCCTATCCGCCGTTGCGGAAGGGTTGATGAATTCAACCATCCGCCGTTGCGGGCAGCGAAGCAATCCTGCATCCGACGCGAAATTCCTCCGATTGCCGATGCCGCAGAAAGGGTTAAAATTTGTCTAAGTATGGGAAATCGGAGGTGGGAGTGATCTCCTATCCGCCGTTACGGAAGAGGGGATGAAGTCAACGTCTGGCGTTGCGGACGAGTGGGTGAAGTCATCCGTCCGACTGTTGCAGAAGGATTTGTGGAGTTAACCTCTGACGTTGCGGACGGCGAAGCAATTATGCTTCCGATCCAAAAGTCACCCGACAGCCGACGCGAGAAAAGAAAATTCGAAATTTGGCTAAGTGTTGAAGAGTTGGGCAGTCGGGTCATCAGAAGGTAAATTGGTCCGACGTCCGACGACCAAGTTGTTCTAAGCGCAGATCGAAAGAGTTGGAAAAGTGGGCGACCGACGTTGCGGGAGGGTTGGAGAAGTAAAGCTTCCGCCGTTGCGGACGGCGAAGTGATTTCACGTCCGACTCGAAATCCGTCCGATCGCCGACACCGCGGAAAACTTGAATTTTGGCTAAGTAGACGGGCGGCAAGTCGGAAGAACTGGTGAAGTTCCTGTCCGCCATTGCGGAAGGAGTTGTGAAGTAAACGTCCGCCGTTGCGGGTGAAGGAGTAATTTGGCGTCTGATCCAAAAGTACATCGACGCCCGACATGAAAATTGTTCTCCGCGAGAGCCAGTCGGAAGGTTTGAAACTTCCATGGAGCCGCAGTTGCGGATGGGAAGAACTTCTGAAGAGCCGACGTTGCGGATGGAAAGCAGTTCAGCATCCAATGTGAAGTTAGCCGCAGTTGCGGAAGGGCTGGAACATCCGGGGAGCCGCAGTTGCGGAAGGCTGAGAGTTTCCGGGGAGCCGATTCAGCGGAGAACAGAATGGTCCGGGAGCCGGTTCGGCAGAGGAAGGAATGGGAAAGGAGCCGACGTTGCGGCTGGGAGATCGAAGTGGGAGCCGACGTTGCGGCTGTGATGATGGTTCCGGGAGCCGATACGTCGGATGGGTAGATGAAGTGAGGATCCGATTCGGCGGAAGGGAGAATGGAGGAAGAGCCAATTCAGTGGGTGTGCTGATGCTCCCAAGAGCCGATTCTGCGGAAGGAAAAATGGTTCCAGGAGCCAATTTCAACTGTTCTCAGTGAAATTTTGAGCTGTTTTCAGAGATTTTTCAAGTTGGCTGAAGTTGGAACCCAGTCCAAAATGCAGCAATGTGTGTAAAATGCCAAGATTGGTGAAAGTATTCATTCTTAGAAGGGGTGTGGTTTTCACATCCGAGGTCGGAATGACGCGTGTGAATAGGCGTTGGAAAGCTTATCCAGTGGGGAACGAGGATAAGTGACCAGAATCTAAGCATGGAGCAGCAAAGTGCTAATGATGGCCGTTATTATCAAATGGACAAATCTGGACAGTTGCATGCCCAGGGGCAGCAAGGGCTATGAAGTCAACTAGCTGCTGTGTGGAAAAGGAATTCCATGAGAAGATGAGGGAATTGAAAGGGAAGTTTTCATTAAACCCTATCTTGCTGAATTTAATTACATTTCCTAAGTTATGCTTGAAATGCATGAGGATATGTATTGCATGCATAGGATATTGCATGATTGGTAAGAATATTGGAAATTTTATATATTATAATGTACCACTAATGATGATCATTGCTTTGATGTTGGCATTAGTGGAAACACCAATGATGACATGGACCCGGATGAATATGTTGCTGATGCTGATGAATGAGACCAGCGACCCTCTGGAGAAGGGATAAGGCAACAAGTCCATGACAATAGTTGGTGAGCAAATTTTGCAATCTCCTGCAAAGGACCAACCAAATTGGTCATGTCAAGGGTGTAAGTACGACCCATGTAGGTAAGAGTTTGCTTATGACAAATCCATGGATTGGTCCAGGTAAGAGACCTCACACCATGTGAATATTGGAATGTAGAAAGGTGTCATGCTCATACATGTTAATGATATTGGTTATATTAATGCATCCTGTATGAGGTAGTCATGGTTAGGCCATGGTATGGTTCAATGCATAAGTATTCCTGAATCAATGCAAGGTAGCGTTGAATGGACATGCATTAAGAAGATTTTATGAATCTTGTTGTTATGCATTGAATGTATGCCTATGAAGGTTGTGAATGACTGACTGCATAAGTGTAGGTGAAATGTTGTGATGTATGGCATGAATGCATTGAGATGAGTGCACGTGAAATTATGAATAACTAACAGCTGAAATGATGAATTAATGATAATTCTAGAACCATTTCAGAGGTTGCTATGAATGCAGGATAGTCATGATCAATTGGCTGCCAGAAATACTCTATTGGAGAGCAAGGTGGTATGAATGATACGCCTGTGAAGTAAGGAGTATCTAACCACTTCATTTAATTGCATGAATGATATGACTATACCTTGCAATGTTAGCATGATAATGATTGCACGAAGTAAATGAGCTTTCAGAACACTGATGTGACTAACCTTTGAAGTATTTGAATTTTATAAATTCTGAAAATGCTTCCTTGATGGTTGTAGCAATGAGATAGTATATGCATCCATACTTACCAAGTGTTTGGTTGACTGAAGCTTATATTTCAGGTAGATTATTTTGAGAATGGCATTGAGAGGTAAGACCCTGACCAATGCCAGAATCTACCATGTGAAAGAGCTTGTTAAATTTGAATTTTGAATTTCAAATATTGCTGACAACTACTAGTCACTATTGGTTGGCATAAGCTTGTGTTGGTTGTTGAAGCTTGTGTTTCAGGTAGATTATTTTAAGAACGGCATTGAGAGGTAAAGTCCTGACCAATGCCTGAATCTACCATACGATATGCATAATAGGTTGTTAGGATTCGAATTGTGAATTTCGGATTTGAGAAATTGCTGACAACCACTAGCCATTGTTGGCTCGCATAAGCTTGTGTTTGGTTGTTTGAAGCTTATATTTCAGGTATATTATTCCGAGAACGGCATTGAGAGGTAAGACCCTGACCAATGATGGAATCTACCATGTAAAAGAGCTTGTTAGATTTGCATTATGAATTTCAAATTTAAGAAGATGCTGACCACTTATAGTCACCATTGGCTTGCACAAGATTGTGTTTGGTTGGTTGAAATTCATGTTTCAGGTAGATTATTCGAGCATGACAGTGAGAGGTACGTCCCTGACCACTGCCAGAATCTACCATTTATGAGAATAAATCTCATGGTTGTGAAAGTAGTTGATATGTATAATGGGTTGTTAAATTTGAATTGTGGATTTCGGATTTAAGAAGTACTAACGACTACTAATCATTGTTGGCTTGTGTGAGATTGTGTCAGGAGGGACACATGGTAAGTGGGTATTCATGTTATGATAGTAAGCATAAAATTATAATGGGAATAGTAATGCTGCTTACAAGAAACCCACAATTGAGCAAGTCAATTTATGTAGTAGATAGAATTGCAAAATTCTTATTGAATTCGATTACTAATGTCATTGCTTGGTTACAGAACGATCAATTTGGATTGTAGTATCAGGTAATGACTGACTGTTTGGCTATTTGATGAATGTGTCAGGAGTACACACTACAGGAAGATCATATGTGATGACCTGCAAGGGCCAAACATAATGGGAAGGCTTTCCCTTATCTTGGAAATGGGGTTCGGGTGAAACTCCATTAGACATTTTGAAAATGTCTCATCGGCATTGCATGTTTGGTGATAACATGAGTGAGATGGTTGGATTATGTCAGTGAGACATGTGTGGATATGAAACGTAAACAGGAAGCAGGGATGGGGCCTTGGTTTGCTTAAACCTGGTGTTTGGAAGCCACACAGACAGAGCTAGAGGGCTGGCTTTCTTCTCCACAACCCCGGGATAGCACTAGAAGGGGATGCAGGGCCTGAGGGACTGTGTAGCAGAGAAGGGATTGATTCCTTGTGCTAGGTGTGTGTGTGGATGTTATAGAAGTCAGGCTAGTTCTGGTGTATATGTTCCTAGCTCTGCAGCGAGCTCACCAGCTTAGCATTTAGTTTTCTTAACTCCTTGACGGTGCCTAACCGATACAAAGGCATAATGCGACGACAAATGGATAAGTGTTCTGTGACCCTTGCTATGAATATGCATGTTTAATTATTAAATTTTATATGCAGAACATGTTTTGATTTATTTCCATGATGACCGATTGCTTGAGTATGAATAGGGCCTGCATGGCACACACCGGGAATGGGTGCACACTTTTCCGATGTCGAGTCATGAAAGGGTTTTCAATATTGATTACACTCTGGGGAGTGGACGCACTCCTAGTGTCTCAATATTTGATAGTGAATGATATGAAATGTGATTACAGTTTTAGAGCAATGATGCTGATGAGTTTGTTTGTATTGCTTGTGTTGCTTGTGTTGACAGGCTAAAGGTAAAGGTAAATGGTTGATATAAGTGTATTGTTGATATAAGTGTATGTTGGTATAAGTGCATGTTGATATAAGTGTATGTGTCATTGTTGACATGAGTGTATGATGGGCTGTGATGTGCCTAAGGATCCATAGTAGATCCTAGACCTGGAAATGGTCATGATAAAGTTCCAAGCCCAGTTGACATGGTTATGTACTGGCTGGACATTAATTATTTGATGTTGTGGAGCAGCCGGCATGCTAAACTAACATCTAAGTCCATAGGCGATCCCAAGGCTTGCAAAGCGAAGCAGGATCCTGTGGACGAACGAGGAAACACACAATACAGATAAGTATTGGATTATCTTGCTTATGAATATACATGTGTATATGATTTGGATATGATTTTTTAAGCTCTTGTTCTAGAGATGAAAACTAATGAGAATAAACTAAACATGTGAATCTATTCAATGTTTGGATATAGGTGTCGCTGGAAGCGAGGACTATGAGAGCATCCTAGAGGTGCATGTGGACATATGACTGCCCTGGAAAGATCGGGTTGAGCGGTAATGAAAAAGGTGCTAGTAAGACGAGGGAGTCCTAACAGCCGAGACAAACCATGTGGAGAGACTCCATGGTTTAGAGGTCTGGAACAGACCAAAGACCCTAAGTGTCGTGACCAAGAAAGATTGGTCCAGCATCCACGGTGAAGTGAACGAGGCTGAGAGCATGAAAAGCCACTACAATGGCGAGGGTTCCAGGATGGAACATAACAAAGAGGAAAAAAAAAACTCTTACTTCTCTCTCTCTTGCCTTTTGATTATATATATATATATATATGTTTATGCATTGTGAAAACAAGGGATTGTTGAATGCATGTATGATTGAGAATGAAATGTGTGTATTTGCTTAAAGTAAATTTGTGAATGCTGGAATAGTTAATTCCCTGCCCAGGGATGGACATGAATGAGCTCATGTGCCTATTGGGGAAAGGCATGAAAAATATGAAAGTTTCCTTAATGGAACTTGAACTGTCATGCCAATTGGGTAATTAACTAACTGATTTTGATATCTATATTATGCTTGCTCTGATAGAATTTCAATGGTGCATTCCACAGGTGAGAAAAGTGAAACCAGGTGGTGCACGTTGATCATGGAAGCAGATCAAAAGTTGTTGGAATTGGCTGGAAGTCTCCTTCAAATGATTTCCAAGACCCAAGAGAATCTTGGGGAGATGCTCAGGATATAGAGAAGGCAGAGTGAAATGAACCACCAGATTTTGCAAGACTCTATTGGTTTGCAAAGGGAGGTGAAAAGCCTTCTGGGAGCAATTGGCAAAGGAAAGGAAGGTGGATTAGCAATGGGACATTCATCCAAGCGACCCGATAAGAAACGGTCCAGGCATGAAGACTCAAAGGAAATTGAGCAGTTAAAGATGAAGCAGCCAGTGAGATGCTGGAGATGCGGAGGACATCATTTACGCCGGGACTGTTTAGTGAGGTAACATGATGAAGGCGATAGCCGCAAAGTTCCTAGACTTCGGGAGGAGCTGGAAGCTGAGAACCAGCAGGAAAATTCCATGGAAGCCGAGAGGCTTGGTCGTGAACGTTCAGAGTAGATGATTGAACGTGGTATAGATCTGCAATTTTGAAATTTTGATGTGCAATTGTATATGTATTGTATATATGTAATGGAACACCGAGGACGGTGTTATTCCAAGGGGGAGGGGAATGTCACATCCCTGGTTTTGACCCCGTTTGCATGATGTATATATTGTAATTAATCGTGGTGAGGAGCTCAAGGAAAAAGCCCCACCATCGATTTGGCTGTGTATGTTTCGGCAATGGGGATAATTGCCGATGGTATGTTGTGCTATCCGGCACATTTTAATTTGGCATCATGTAAACCCGCACATCAATTAAAATAAACCACAACCAGCTACGGCAGTGCAACGTTGAATGAAAAGGGCATGGTTCCAAAGGATAAGGGGGTGGGGTATGTCAAACCTTGGTTATGGGGGAAAACCCATGTTTTATTACCTTCTTGTTTTTCCACCTTTGTTGTTTGTCACCTTTTGCCTCATCCAACCTTGTCAACATCTTTAATGCTTCAGTTGGTGGTTGAGGAGATATGGTTGAGTGGTTGAGGGCAGTTATTGCCTTTGGGGAGTGGGGTGGCAGGGCTGTCAGCTCCATACCCACATCCACACTCCACCCACGTCTGCCCATTCTTCTCCCTCACGCACTCTTCCCTAGTCAGTTTTACACTCTCACCACGATTTTGGTCTGTTGGCTTCTCACGCACAGGCTCTGGGCGATTTTAGTCTCACGCAGACGTTTTCTGGGGCTCCACGAGTTGCTGAAGCACCCACGCACTGTAATTCGCGTCCTTGCTGTTGTTTTGTTCATCCACGGGCAAAATCAGAGTTTTTTTCTCCTCACGCAGGGCCTCTACTGCTGGAATCCTCATGCAGAAAATCGGGTATGTCTTTCCCGTGCGTTTTTCTGTTGGGTGCGAGTTTTTCCTCACGCACAAGATGTTTGGGTCGTTTTTCCCATGCCGTGAGCCATGCTCGCTGTTTGTGTTTAGGGCTGTGGTCTTCCCCATGAGTTTTGTCGGCTGTGGGATTCCAATTTCGTTTTGGACCACTGTGGATTGCTAATTCGTGGGTTGAATTTCCCTTGTCTGTCCACGCTGGGAGTTGTTCTTCTCCTTTGTTGGGACTGTGTGATGTTTCCCAACCATTCTATTGAGGAATTGTGTGTGCTGTTGGCTGAATTTCCCTGTTTTTGGACTGTGGACTGTTGTTATCCTTCATGGTGTGTTGTGGCTGCTGATATACCCTGGTTGGGTGCTGTTGTTGAGTTGTTTTGGCCACGTTAGGGCCAAAACCTACTCTGGGTTGCCTTATAGGCTGGAGCTGTGTCTCACCCTTTGTTTGGGACTGTCATCGGTCATTTTGCTTCTTCACAGGGTTGTGAAGGGAATTGTTTTGCTGCTGGTATGCAGTTGGTTAGTCCCTTGGACTGTGCTGGCTTGGCTTGTTTGTTGACAGCCTGTAAAACCTAGCTGTGTTGGTTTGCTGTTTGTGCCCCTTGGCTATGTATAATCCTGTGATTGACCCTTATTCCGGAGGAACCATGCCCAGCTCGGGGGTGGCAGCGTTGCTGAGAGATTGATGAGCAAGCTGGCCTATGGTTGGGTGGAACGTTGCAGCGACGTAGCTGGTTGCGGGTGAATTCTTCATCAAAAGATAAGTACTGCTGGATACTTCATCTCTGTAATTTATATTGATGTTAAATGCTGGAATGTATATGTGTTTGCTTCCGCTGATTGTTGAAGGACTGTGCATCCTTGTATGATGAATTGTGCCTGTTGTTTAGGCTTTAATTTCAGCATTTGATTTCTGTCAATGACCATGGGGCGGTTTTCCCGGCTGTGTTGATGTGTTCGTCGCGTCCTCTTCGCCGATTGAGGGACGGGGACGTGACACTCACCATCAGGTTTGGAACATGATTTCATAAAGGCTTTCGTAATTTCAATTCCAGACTCATGGAAAAACTGAATGATAATCTCCTCTTTGTATTCCTAGGACAACTAAACAAACTCATGTGGAACAACTAGGGATTTACGAATGGCAGGGGCATCAATAGGGCACATGATTTTAGACTTAATCCTATCCATAATGACTCCTTCAGTTTTAGAATAATTAGTTACGCACCATTCGACAAACTCAAGGCAGTTAGGGGTCTGGTTGACAAAGAAAAAGTAAAAGAAGGATTTAAAAAAACCACGGGTATCATTACCTTGGTCCTTAAGAACCTTCAACCTATTCTTATCTATTTCAATTGTCTCATTCCTTAGGATAGTATCAGCAATTTTAACATTTTTATATTCAAAAATCTTCTCATACCTTTGATAAGAAACCCCTACTTCATCATTATCTGCTACTTCTATTACCTCTCTCTCATCCATTCTATCCATTCGAGAAATACGCAGAAGGTTTGAAAATTCCTACCTCGTAAATTCGCATAGTTCTCGGATTTGTCCATGTTGGCACTCTGCACGCACTCAGGGTATTCGTCAATTTCAAAGCTCAGAAAAAACAAATCTTTTGACTCCATGTAGATGTTTTTATAGTTTTTTATTTTGCATAACCCTCGTGCTTCTTCATGCAATTTTTATCGTAGATCTATTCATATTTGCAATCTAAGCCTTCGATACGCCAAATCCTCATACCAAAACTCAACACTATCAACCTGCACAGCTTTATTTGGGGAAATCAACATCAACCGTCGATCTCTAAACTACCTTCATCATGACCGTTCAACATTGAGAACTTTAACATTTCGCCAATCTTTTTTCATCTGATCGAGTGAGGAACTTTTGATCACATAATGCTTCTTATCCATTGATCAAGCTTGATATCTCATCATAAGCATTGATCATTGCGGTCCCTAACACTTTCGACGAATTGAAATCCTGACTTTGTCCGCGCTAGTTCAATCCATGGAATTATTCTAGACTGCAGATCTATCTCTGCTCTCATATGCACTGCCCGATATTTCCACCCTTTTAACTCATTCTGCGATTTGGAAAAGCTTCTTTGTCGGGGAAAGTTAACCGTGTGGAATGCTTTAGTGCTGTTGAGCTTTGGATCAATCTCAACCCTCTAACATTGATCCAATTTAACCTACTCCGCAAATATAAAAACTGCATTCTACCTTGCATCTCTGATCCACGAAATGTTTTTCCACAGTTGATCTTCACCCTCCTGAATCTGAACCGTCGATTCATGATACTCTTTACCTCATTTCCACTGCTACTTATTCCAAAAGGTAGAACGATCCACCACCATGGATCGAAACCCTTTCAACATCCCACGATCCACTACTAATGATTCATGCAACCCTGTTAACTTAAAGGGCGCCTTCATAACATTTTCAAATAAGTTCATTTCCCAAACCCTTCAATAATCCAATTTTTTTCAAATATGGTGCTAACACAAACTCATCATGGACAAATATAATGAGTTTGATCATGTCTAAAGAAAGAGACAAAATCAATAATTCGAGTTATGTCAACATCAACAACATAAGGAAAAACTCCAGCAACAATATGATGACATTAAGAAGACCCATAAGTTAGAAATTACAAAAATAAACAATGTGTTATTAAGCAATACCAAAGAAATTTTTCGACTACGAACATTCCAATGAAGACTTCGAAGGAAGAATTCTAGAAAAGAAAGAAGAAAACCAATGCCTAAAGAATCTTAATCAATAACTAGAGGAAGAAACCGAGAAGTTAAAAGAGGACAAAAACTCTCAAGATGAAAGGTTCGAGAAGATTCAGAGTTAAAAAAATCTACTGGAGAACAAAGTAGTGCGAATCCAGAAATAAGCATCCAAAATCTTTGAAAAACAAATTCATGTTGAGGAATTAAATCCAGTCATCAGCACAGATAAAAAAAGAAGTCAATATAGTAGAAGAACAAAAACAAGAACTCCTTATCGACACCCCAATTATAAACGTCATTTTGACCAACGACAGGGTCAAAATGTACATACACCAAAGAGTTATGTTGTCAGAAAAGAAAGAACATCTATTCAAAATACTGAACAACAAATGAAAAGACCCATCCCACAAATCGATTAAGTAGCTATGATAAAAATAGATCTCGTATGGACCACATTAGAGACGATGCGACAATTCTCTTTTGGAATTCGTAACCTATATTGCCTCATTTCATCAAGTGTCACAAATACTAAAACAAAGGATTTAGAGATGACGGTTCAAGCAAAAAAATCAGACATTACCCTTTCCTTCAATAAATATTTGAGGAAAAATATTCCCTTAAGGGGAAGGCAATGTAACAACTAATTAATAAATACATAAATATTAAATACAAGTAGGATTAATAATTAATGAGAGGATGCGTCTCCTCAAATAGACAATGCCACAGCTATTATAAAAGTAGGCCAACAATTGTATATTCACCATCTTACCTATCATAATATCTTTTATCATTTTACATTATATTTTAGAAATGGAATATTTGCATTATTTACATCGGTTTTTCCCTTAAGAAGCGAGGAAACCTCACTTTATTTTATGTCAATTCCTAGGCTCATTTATTTGTTAAAAAAAGTGTGAACCAATAGAGGGGCGTAAGCAATAAAATGGTGGGATGTGGTAAATTGATAATATTTAATCATGATGGAAGGGGTGAATATGAAAGGTGTCTCCTTTTATTTATATTTTTTTTATATGGCAAAAAGGTATGTAAAGGAGAGAGGGCAAGCTTTTAAATAAATTTTATTTAGCTTTGTTAATAAAATGTGATCAAATGAGCTTGGTGTAGGAGGGATTTTATTTTGGGGAATTGGGGAGGGTAAGGGATAAATAAAGGGGCTTAGGAGTTAAATATGGTAAAGGTATAAATTTGGATTTTTAACAAAATTAGGATAAAGGTTTTTCTTTATAAAACAAGGACATTGGTGGTTCAAGTTCAAAGACACCTTGTGAATGATTTTCAACTTTTTAGATGTAGGTGGGATGATGACAATAAAGGATGGATTCATATCATAATTTATAGGAGGATGTGAGATCGATGAATTTTAACTCACATGACCTGAAGAGTATGACTTGTCGAAACTTCAACCAAGTGTCGAAAGTGTCAAACTGACACGAAATTGGACAAATGAAATATGAACATGATCATTGTTGCAAGTCGAAAACAATGGTGCTAACTACTCAACATAATGAATTATAACACATGAAATGACTGTGGAAATTGAACCCAGTAATAGATTAATTTTACTCACAACAATTATCAATTGAACATGCAAAATCACTCACAAAAGAGACTGAATAATGAGCTGAACACTAAACTATATTGAATAAGTGTACAATAGCCAACCTTGTAACATAATAGGTTGCTTCATTAAATAATTACATAATGGATTCGAATGCATGAGGAGCAATTCGAATCTAGCACAAATCAGGCTTACTAAAAATAAGCATATCCCCCATAGGTGAAAAAAAGATGATCCCAAATCAGTCATGGAGCTCACGAATTGGAAAAAGTGCTTAGGCAAGATAAAGAGTGATGGAATGACAACTCATACATGTTTTTACAAGGAGAAAAGAGTGGAGGATGAAGAGGACAAAAAACTAGTTCACCTCACCTAGTCAAACTTTCCCTATTGCCTTAAAGCACTGAAAAAGCAGGCAATAAAGCAGAAAAAGTAGAAGGGCACCTAGGAGACTAGGAATAAAGCAGAATTGATTCCTTGAGGTTTCCCAACCACTACATGGGTCAAATTAGGCAAGTTGGACCACTATGGATAGGTAATTGACAACTTGCATAAGGTGGGACACATGAACTAGGCAAATAAGACAAAAATAATTAAATTAATGTCTAAGGTAGATAACTATGGGTTGATTATTCTAACACCCCCCCTTAATCCTGACTTATGAGTAATATATCAGAAAAATATAGGGCCTAGAAACAAGGCTTAGTCACCCTTTACATACTGCATGTCCATACAACCAAGGAAAGAGGAAAAAACCACATGGGAAAATCCTCCCTTAAACATGGACTGTAAAACAAAATTTGGAAATATTGTCTTCACTCATGCTTCACAGCATGATCAGCAATCCCTAGCAGTGATTTGAGATTGTTGAAGGTATTCTCACAAAATGCTTTGGTGAAGATATCAGCTACTTGTTTTGAAGATGAACAAAAGAGTAGGTGAATGGTGCCATCATGCACAAGCTCTCTGATGTAGTGCATATGGATCTCAATGTGTTTGGTTCTCTGCTTCTGAACTGGATCTTTGTAGATTCGAATGGTAATCTAGTTATCATAGTAGATGGTATTTGAGTACTCTTATTCAAAACCACACTCTCCAAGTAAACCCTGCAACCATAAACATTGAGTTGCTGCATTAACAACTCCTCTGTACTCTGCTTCTGTAGATGAGAGTGCAATGGCACTCTGTTTCTTGCTTGACCAGTTGATTGGCCCTTCTGCAAGCATGAACACATATCCTGATGTGGACTTTATATCTGTGCTATCACCTTCCCAATCACTATCAGTAAATCCAATCAAATCAAGATCAGATTTTGCTTTATATAAGATCCCATGTGTCCTTGTTCCCTGAACACAGTTAAGGATCCTTTTGGCTGCTTTCCAATGGATCTCATGAGGCTGATCCATGTATCTATAAGCCACACTTACTACATAAGAAATATCAGGTCTAGTATGTGTAATATACAACAAACATCCAATCAATTGCCTATACAGTGTATTGTTTACCATAGGTGAAGAATCAGCTTCTTCCAGCTTCACTCCTGAAAGGAAAGGAGTCTTGCTTGGTTTGCAATCCTTCATTTTGAATTTGTTCAGAAAATCCAAGGCATACTTGGACTGGTGCACCTTGATTCCAGCTTTGGTTTGAGCAATCTCAAGCCCCAAAAATTAGCTTAAGAGCCCCAAATCTGTCATGGATAAGGCTTGGTTCATTGCACCCTTTAAGGAAGCAATCTCATCCTTTGAGCTTCCTGTAATGAGGAGGTCATCAACATATAACAAAATTATCATTAATGAACCATTAATTAACTTCAAATAGACATTTGGATCTGATTTGCACCGAACAAAATTCAGTGATAGCAAGAAGCTATCGATCTTGGCATACCAAGCCCTGGGGGCTTGCTTTAGCCCATACAATGACTTTCTCAACCTGCACACAAGAGAAGGGTTAGTAGAAAAACCTTGAGGCTTCTGCATATATATATGTTCAATGAGATCTCCATTCACATTTTACATCCATGTGATGTACCTCCCATTGCTTTGAGGCTGCAATGGCTAGGGCTAGCCTGATGGAATCCATCTTTGCCACTGGGGAAAAGGTCTCATTGTAATCTATCCCATGAACCTGTGAGTATCCTGTGGCTACCAATATGGCCTTGTACTTTATTGGTGAACCATCAGCAGAAAATTTGGTCTTGTAGACCCACTTACATTGAACTAACTTCCTCCCTGGGGGGAGATCCACTAGCTCCCATGTGTTGCTCTTCTGGAGTGAGCTGAACTCTTCCTTCATGGAAGCTTGCCATATTGGATCTCCTACTTATTCTTCATATGTTTGAGGATCATATTCCACCAAAAATTAGCATTTCTCTGCAAACATAGGATCCTTCATGCACATACCACTCTCAAATTGAGATCTAGTCCTCGTTGGGTCATTGGGATCCCCAGCTAGCTCTCCTACTGCATGTAGTGTCTTGGATGCCCATTTTGGCCTTTTAGGGCTGTTAGGGTCTGCAATAAAATCATCTCCATCAGAAAAATCAGAATCAGCATGTTCAACAAACTCTTCACTTACTTTCAGAGGTTCAGGTGGTGAATAGGCTTCTCCAACTTCCACTGCTGCAAGGGGTTCTTCTTGAAACTGAACACACCTTTCGATGAAGGATTTATTTGTGCTCAAATTTATCAGTTTGTACCCTTTTGAATCTTCAGAGTATCCAACAAATAGACACTCTTGGCTTTGGGGCTGCAAAGCCTTTCTCTTTTCTGTTGGAATTCTAGCCCAAGCCCTTGAGCCAAAAATCCTGAAATGGGTCACATCTGGCTTGTGCCCACTCCATGCTTCAAAAGGAGTCATACCTTCAAGTTTTTTATGAGGAACCCTATTCTGGATATAGGCTGCACAATTGATAGCTTCGGCCTAGTACTTTGGTGGCAAAGTTTTGGCCTCCATCATGCATGTTGCCATCTCCTTCAGTGATCTGTTCTTCCTCTCAGCAACACCATTTTGTTGTGGTGTGTAAGGGATAGAATGGTGCATTTGAATACCTGCATCTACACAATAATTAATAAAATTAGACTTGACATACTCACCATCATTTTCAGATCTGAGGACCTTGAGTTTCCTCCTAGACTGGTTTTCAACCAAAGCCTTAAAGGCTTTGAAGAGGCCAAAAACTTTAGACTTGTGTTTCAGGAAGTAAACCCAGCAATACCTGCAAAAGTCATCTATGAAATTCAATGCATATTTGGCCTGACTCATGGACATATGAGGGAATGGGCTAGCAACATCATTGTGGATCAGCTCGAGGGGTGCAGAGGTTCTCTCATGACTAGCTCTCTCAAATTTATGCTCTGGATGTTTTCCTAGGATACAACCTTGGCAGAATCCTTTGGAAAATTTTATCTTGGGAAACCCTATGACTATCTCTTTTTCACTAAGATCAGAAAGATACTTGTAATTTAGGTGGCCAAATCTCTCATGCCAAAGCTTTCTTGCTTCATTAGCATGAATCAAAAGAGCAGAGGGGTTTGAGTAGGGTAGGAAGTGTGAGAACATGTATACCTTCTGAGCATGATTCACAACTCC
>LPNX010988351.1:87698-194176 GCA_001517045.1 Pseudotsuga menziesii
CTTTTGAATCTACCCTCGAATCTCCAGCAACCAGAGCTTGATATTTGGATGGTTTGATGGTGCCCATCATCACCAGCTTGTCCTATTCTTATGTGAGAGATTCCATGAAATATGCAAGGCTAGGCATCTTCCAGGTTCGAGCTGTCAGTTTTGTGGCATAGAAGGTCGAAACAAACACTAAATAGTCAGGGCCAAGCTTCAAGGGAATGGCCAAGACCAGATGATCATCCTTCTTTTCGATCCCACACTGTTTCAGCTGCAAAACAAGTGCTTTGAACTTGGAGAAATAGAGTTGCAGAGATTCAAAGCTATTGGGACTCAGGGAGATCAGTTCAATTTCTATTTGATGTCCCATCATCTCATCTTTCTTTCCAAAAAGATCAGTAAGTTTCTCCCATACTTCATTCGGTGATGTCAATCCATCAAGATGGAAAAGGAAGGTCTCTGGAAATACTCAGACACAGGAGACCATAGTCCTCATCCCTCCTGTTGTGCCATTTAATCTTCTCTATAGCTGCATTGGGCTCTGCTTCTATTGCCATAGTCACCCTGTAGAGGCCTTTCACTCTCAACAGTATCTCCATCTCTGCTTTCCATTCAAAGAAATTGAAGGGAATCAAGATGATCTTCTGAGATTGATCCATAGCTTAGAAATTGTCCCCGCTATCAGTAGAAGGCTCTCAGTCACTAATGTCGAACCTGCAAAACAATTTTGAAGGAGAGAAATTGATCTACAGTGGCTCTGATACCATGTGGAAATTGAACCCAGTGATAGATTAATTTTACTCACAACAATTATCAATTGAACATGCAAAATCACTCACAAAAAGAGACTGAATAATGAGCTGAACACTAAACTGTATTGAATAAGTGTACAATATCCAACCCTGTAACATAATAGGTTGCTTCATTAAATAATTACATAAGGGATTTGAATGCATGAGGAGCAATTCGAATCTAGCATAAAGCATGCTTACTAAAAATAAGCAAATCCCCCATAGGTGCAAAAAAGTTGATCCCAAATCATTCATGGAGCTCGCGAATTGGAAAAAATGCTTATGCAAGCTAAAGAGTGATGGAATGACAAATCATACATGCTTTTACAAGGAGAAAAGAGTGAAGGATGAAGAGAACAAAAAACTAGTTCACCTCACCTAGTCAAACTTTCCCTATTGCCTTAAAGCACTGAAAAAGCAGAAAAAGCAGAAGGGCGCCTAGGAGACCAGGAATAAAGCAGAATTGATTCCTTAAGATTTCCCAAGCGCTACATGGGTCAAATTAGGCAAGTTGGACCACTATGGATAGGTAATTGACAACTTGCATAAGGTGGGACACATGAACTAGGAAAATAAGACAAAAATAATTAAATTAATGTCTAAGGTAGCTAACTATGGGTTGATTATTCTAACAATGAAAAGCCTTCAAAAATTTACTCGACCATGACATGACATATATGATGCAATTTGACAAGCCTGTCTAAGGGTTCATACAAAAGAAAAAATGACGAAACAAGATACTGGCATGATAAGCACATTTCCTTAAACATGATGGTGTAAACGGAATGAACTTGCAACAAAGTTAAATAGGTTACCCTTTGGAATCATGTTTCGACACTTTAGAATCATGCCGATGTTGATAATCAAAATCTATTCCAACAAAAAGAACAACAAATTACAATGACACATGATGACCCGATAATGACTGATCAACAAGACAAAGATGTACCCATGAGTTGGTTACCATCGACACAATTTTAACGCGGATTACTCTCGTTGTCTTAGTCTCAGTTGGGTGAACCTGAAATGTTGAGAGTTGCATAGTGTCTTGTAAACCTGATGTTCTAAGGGTTGAACTAGTCACGACATATTGTACTAGATGACTACTTAAATTCCATTCTTGATATATAATTTTATTTAGACATATAATGTGTCTTTCCTCCATTTTTATTAATAAGCTTTGTTGCTTTTTTTTTTTTACATTTCACAACATGTATAAAGTGGACTATAAATACTCTTTGTTTTACTTTTGTTTCCTGGCATGTACATGTTATTTCAGTTTTATGGACTGTACATAAAAAAATTGGTTTTCAATCTATTCGTTAGGATTTCTGACGCTACATTTTTCAAAATAAAGTAGTGGCCATGTACCATTTTTCATAATATTTTATTTTAAACCACCAGTAAAATATATTCACTTAAGTTTCAGTGAACGCCCAATACCCAAAGTTTCTTCTTCATTGAACTGGTATTTTTTCATTTACGTACTCTGATTTTAATTGCCTTTAAAACTAGCAATTGCCCCAAGGAAGGTTCAATAATACGCCATTAAGGTAGTTGTTAGCAGGTAAGCGAGGAAAAAAAGTGTAACATTGAAGTGAGCCAAAAAAAATGGAGCACTTCAATGTATTGAAAAATCAGAAAATTAAATCCATTGCATGGGAGAAATATATATGATGAAGAAAAGAAGCCAATGTGTAGTCATAATCTAGAATTACTTGTTGTCCATGTGGTTCCAAAGTTCATAATTGTGCTAGCATAGGTTGTCAAAGCAGCTCGGAAAACAAACATTTGACGACGGTTTATATAGTTCTAACTTCTCACATTAACAAAAGTCATGTTCAAGGAGTAGACATGATAGCACTGTATGGTTTGCCCAAAATGGTACAAATTTGAAGACATTTCCTGCACTTCACAAATGTAGAAAAGAACATCAAGAAGAGTAAAAGCAAAGATTTCAATATATATATACATTTGATAATTCAAGGTAATAACACAGTATTAGTGAACACTCTTGACAGTGTATGATAAGTAGCCAAACTAACGGCTATAAATCCATCATACATCAATTGACACAATTGAAGACAATATAAGTACCCATCATATTGTTTTAGATGATACAATGAGCTGCCAACCACGATTCATTATCATCCAATCCATCAATAGATGATTGAAACAATTGCAAACAAAGTATTTATCAATAATTACATCTCTAGCCAAAACCTGCAGATTCTGGAATCTTGACAAATCTGCAGATTCTGGAATCTTCTGCAATGGAGCCTGGAGGTACTGTTGAGTCTCCGGGAGATTTGGAAGTTAAATTTGGTGCCCATGAGGCAACAGATTCTGTCCTTATTAATGGAAAATTGGCATTACAGATCGCAAGCCCAGCAAACTCTTTTCCACAGAGCTTTAAATTGTTTCCATACCTGAATCCTTCTTGCATTTGTTTAAAACCTAAAAAATACAAGAGAAACCACACTATATCAACCAATTTTTGTCATAAAAATATACTAGAAACAATTCTTACACTCAAACATACAAATTGAGGTTTTGGTTATCCATCAACTGTTTGCATTTAGGTGGACAAATGTGTAGCCATGGATTGAATCTAGATGGTGCATCGGGTATATTAAACTGTACACTATCAGTCCCAACTCGGGTGAATCTAATATGCACCCTGCACTAGAAGGAAACCTTGCATTCATAGGTTCAAACTGAGGGTGCAATGATCCATCAAATTTTTGTGTTTGTATGTTCCAATTCCTATATGTGTGACAGTGCATTGAATCTGGTGCATTGGATACATTGAATAGGGACATTAGCAGTGTAAATTCAGGTGACTCTAATATGAACCTTTCACTGGAAGCAAACCTTACATCCACAGATTCAAACTGAGGGTGTGGTCATCCATCAATTTTCCATGCTTGTATGTGCCTAAATGTGTAATATATGCATATATACCTAGAAAACCATCTAAACTGTGATATGCACCATATCCAATGGACATGTTCAAATTGAGGGTGGGATGATCCATCAACTCATGTTTATGCATGACTATATGTAACGGTGCCTTAAATCTAAATAGTGCATTGGTTGTATTGAATATGGACACCAGCAAAGATCCATTGAAACTTGGATGACTTTTCTATGATATGCACGGCATAAAATACATGCTTCTCTAAAATGTAGGCAAAATGACTATGGTTTGTTTGACTTAAACCTGTAGAATGAAGACTAATGCTATGAGTTATCATAAAATAACAAATTTATCAGTTATCCTACTCCATATTCACAAACGTCGGTAAGTCATGAGTTTCAAATAAGTGAACATGCAATATAAAATGGCATGAGAATCAAAGTAACTAATGACTCCACTTAGCCCATTCCTCAAAGAAATATATTTTATCCATGGCTACTTTTCCAGAAGTAGAGAAAACAAAGAGTATAATTATAATTATCGAAGAGGAAAATTTTGAGAAATGATATTATTTTCCCTTATCTTTAGAAAGTTGGGAATAGAATCCCTTTTACCCAGGAAAGCTTTTCTCATCTAGATTCTTTATTGAGGAGCCTTGGTGCCCCTTTGATTACCAATAAATCTACGAATCATATCTCATCAAGTTATTCAAGCCACTGTATCAACTCAACTATTCTATAATCATATTTATGGTAAGAAATTGGCGATGCATTTCAGTGTTAGTTTTTGACTATGTGATGCCTATAATGAAAATTTAGTGTTGAATGATAGACCATCATATGAATCTCAACTTTTCCATATGAGAATTATTGTTTCAGTTGGACAGGTTTGACAAGTATTTGATATTTCTAAGAGTAACTTCAAACAGAGAAGTCCAAAGAGAGCTTGGTTCAAGGATGAAGTTACTTGTAATGCCTTTAAAAACAATGGCATAAATGGGAAGATATATAGTGCTTTTGTAAGAAAACCCAAAAAACTTAATGCCCACTTAAATCCTATTCAAGACCAAATACCATCTACCAAGCTCTAAATAATGGGCATGCCATGTGGCTTGAAGTGAGGTAGCACCTATCGTGGGAATCTTTCTTTGAGTTTATTTTAAAGAACATCTAGGTATTGGTCTGCCCTAAACTCCTCTTAAAATTTTCCATTAATTAAATTGTGGAAAGCTTCAAGTTTTTAATGACTTAATGCTAGTGATAAAATGGGTTAAGTATGCTTTCAAACTTCAAAAACCAATTATGTCCCTTCTTCTAGACCAAATCAAATAAGTTGTCAAGGTTTTTTAAGAAATCTCTTTTGTTTAAGTTTATAGGGAACACAACTCAAATCCAATGAGTTGTCAACCATTGTTGTTTAGGGTCACCTTGGTCTTTATTTTGACTTTCATGTCTTAAAGGCAACATCTCAATTAGAAAAACCTACGATTTCTCTAATATTATGAATCAATTATTTTGCAGTGTTGCTAATTTTAAAGTTTAAACCAACCCCTTCTTGTTGTTGTTGCAAAGGTAGACATTTATCCTTCTTAGCATGAATCTTGCAATAGTTATCAGTGGGGTGGACATAGCTCTTTTGATATATGCAATAATTCTTCCCATTACGTTCGAAAGATGCCTTCTTTGAACCTTTGTTCTATCCATCGTTTCCTTTGTTACTATTAGACTCCTAAGAAGATGAAATTTACTTTCACGTGAAACTCTCCTTTTGTGATTGTTGTGAGACTATTGTATCTTCTTAGAAGGTACTTTATGCAACTTGGACACTCCCTTTAATTCCATTTGGAATGCACGATAGAAGTGACATTGAGTAACTCATGCTTGCCTCATAGATGTTTGAAAAACACATCAATGAAATTAATACAGAGGATTTCATCATTATTCTCCACTTCAAGTTTGATGGATATTGTTGGGCACCATTTTTTACCCCTTTTTGCCTCTTAGATATCTTTTATTTCCTTCATAAAACATCCATATTGAGTAGAAAGCTTTAAAGTTCATCCATAAACCTTGGTTAAAGAGGTATAATGTCATTGATTTCTAATAAATTGAGTTTTGAGACTTTTTAAGCATTTTAACTAGGATTTTTACTTAGACTACGGGATGTACTAACTTCCCGTATTATCTCCAATATTGAGCATTTGCAGGACAGCTAGGAGGGAACTGGAGGATAGAGAATGGATCCTTAGTGTCCACAGATGGATGAACATTCAACAGTTAGGTGATGTGGCCTATACAGATGTCAAGTCAACTTCAGTCAAGGGCGGCCACCTGTTCTACATCCAGCACAAAAGAAGGAACAATTTTGATTTTGTGGAGTCTCATGATTCTGATGAGGATCTCGTTAGCTATGTTCATTAATTAGGTTGCAGAATTATAGCATTTCTAGTTGTGTTTTGAATTTGTATAAATCCCTCATAAAACAATGAAGAAGGATCACTATTTTGAAGAGGAACGCACTTTGCTTCTGAACTACGTGGTATTGCTGTGTAAACAATTTATGGTGAATGTATATCAAGTTTTAGTACTGTAAATATTTAACTGTGTGTGGAGCAAGGCTTTGGAGGGCCCCCATTGTTGAGTTCACACACTTTCACATTGCCGATGTAGCGATTTGGGTGATTGCAGCGATTTCCTGTTGATGCAAGTTGATTAAATCGTGCTATTGGTATGTGTTAAACCCTATAGTTTCTAGTTTATCATTGCAGAACAAATTCAATTAAGTTTCTGATCAATTTCATTACTGCTCTGTTCTTTTATTTTATGGTTCAAGCTACGATTTACATATGTTGTACAATCACTGGCAATATGGGATAAACGTTGTTCTTTTACTGGTTAAATGTTGAAGATATTGACGGTTCAAATCACGATTCCAGTACATTATATATTGTTGTTTATTCAAATGAGAAGTGTCAAGAAAACAATTATGAATTATGAATAATTTCCCGTAAAGGAATTTAATTGATGACTGTTCATTCAGCGCTGGGAAACTGAGCAGAACCTTGTAGTCTGTAGCTTAGGGTTAGATTTACTATTTAAATTGCTTTTTAATCTCAGTCCTTTTTTCTTTCATAAATCAAATACTATGTGCTTAAAAAGAAACAAATGAAATCACCCTTGTAAAAGGATTTTGTATCTGTAAGTTGTAGTATTTTTCATCTGTCAGTGGATTTAATTTACAGTTAGCTAAATTCCAGATAAGTCTAGCCCCTAAGTCCTAAAACCTGGATGTGTCTCGAAGTTTACTAACCTGGATTGATTTAAATTTAAGTTTTGATTCACATTTGTAGATCAGAGCCCAATATTTTGGCGCTGTTGCCGGGGAGGAACTGTAGAAGCAAACTTAGGAACCTTAGTTTTCTGATAAAAACAAAATTCTCAAACAAAAACACAGAATAGGTTTTACTTTTATGTCAAGACTAAGAGACGAGAAAGGAATATTTCTTAAAACCCCCCCAAAACAGAACTAACAGGAGCTTCTCTTCCAAAAGGATTCATCTCAACAGTAGGTACTTCTAAAATGGCTGAGGAAGAGACAGGAAAAGGACCAACTTCCAAACAAAGAAGGGAATATGAGAGGATGCTGGAAATAGGGAACAAACGTAGTTAGGAGAGAAGAGAAGAAGAAAGGGGACATGAAAGAGAAGAAGAGAGGAGACATGACAGGGAAGAAGAAAGAAGACAAGAGAGGGATGAAACAATTGATCAGGAATCCACTTTCAAATTCCCCATCCTGAATACTAGAATTATCTTAGGGGAAGATGTAAAAATGAAGAACATTCCACCCTCTGTTTTACCAAACTTCTATGGCCTGACCTCTGAAGATCCTGACTCCTTCCTATTTGAATTTGACATCTTGTGCTGAACTTATGGGTATACTGATGATACCCATAAGCTCCGTCTTTTCCCTGCAACCCTTAAAGCAACTGCCTTGAAATGGTTTATGGGCTTAGGAGAGAATTCTATTACTAGCTAGGATGAAATGAGGAAGATCTTTCTTCGGAAATATCAGGCCTATTGCAGATCAAAGGATCTCAAAGATGACATCTTTGGAATGACTCAGCAGGAAGATGAGAGTTTGGAGGAGTATTTGGAAAGGTTCTCATACAATTTACAAAAATCTAAATACAATTCTTTAACATCAGAGATGATTAGAACAATATTTTTGAAAGGGATAAGAGAAGAGTATTTAGATATTTTAAATGTTATGGGCAAAGGTGACATTTCTTACCTTCCTTTTGATGAGATACAAGATTTATGCCAGAAATATTCGAGAGGGAAGGCTAGGACTGGAAAAAGAGACATCATTACCAAAGTAAATAAGTTTGCAAATAGTGGTATTTCTAGGGCTGATCTTGCAAATCTGCTAGAAGATTTCAAGACTGATTTATTGATTACATTGGGCACACAAGTTGAAGTAACAAAAACCAAGAAAAGACAAGAACAACAGGACCAGCAAGATCAAGCCTTGTCTATCTTTTGTCCTAAGTGTAGAAAGAAGAACCCAGTCAAAGAATGTCCTTTAAATGCTGTTGAAATTTGTGGTTTATGTACTTTTAATCATAAAACTGATCACTGCCCTAGATTGAAAGAGTTGCAGGCAGCTCGAATGGAGGAGAATCAAAGCATGGAGTCTCTCTACTTCATGGGACAACAAAGACCTTGGCAGCCACGATTCTCAGGTATGTCTCAAGACCCTACGCAACAATTTCATGCAAATTATCAAACTCCTATTCAGAATTCATGGAGTGCACCCATGCCTTGGCAAACTTGGTCTCCTCCCTTAGCCCAATCTGCTCCAAATTGGAGAGGTTATGCCCATGGTAATCAGACATATCAGCAGGCCTATTTGCAGCCATACCAACAACCTTCAGCCTATCCCCAATATCAGCAGCATCAAGTCCAAACTCCTTCTTATCAAGCCCCATCTTATCAAGTTCCATCTTTCCAGCAACCCAATATGGCTCCTCAATTGGGTCCACCACCTCAACGGCTTCAATTACCATCCAATCAACCTCCACCTCGGCCTACACAACTACCAACTCAACCAATTCCAAATCCAAACAATAAAATAGAAAGACCTATGTATAATGTTGATGATGGAATGGCACTTCCCTACTCAGTTCTTCCACTGCAAAATATTACTTTAAGATCTGGGAAAACCTTGCAAAAAGAATCTCCTGTTATTTTAGAAGAACAAACAGAAAAAGAGAAAACTCCAAAAAAATTAAATACAGAAAAATCTCAGTCAGAAAATCAAAATCAAAAAAGAAAAACATTAGTAACATATGAACCTCCTTTCCCAGAAAGGTTGGTCAAAGAAAAACCTTCAATTTCCTTACCCGTTTTTGATGTTTTGAATGAGTTAAAAGATGCATATGTCAAAATTCATTTACTGCAGGCTATAAAGGATATTCCGACTTTCACTAAAGAAGTTAAAGAATTGTGTCTTAATAAAAGGAAGAAGGATCCATCCAAAATACATGTGGTAGGCAATCTAGCAAGACCAATGTCTAACACCATTTTCATTGAAAAGTATATGGATCCTGGGATTCCAATGGTTACAATTACTATTAATAATTTTTCAATTCCAAAGACATTGATTGATTTAGGTGCTGCCATTAATGTTATGACGCTTGAGACAATGGAATACCTTCATTTGACAAACCTCGGACCAACAACAACAGTCTTGGAATTAGCTGATAGGTCTAAAATTACACCTGAAGGGGTCTTAGAAGATATCACTGTTTCTTTAGACTCCTGGGAGTACCCTATTGATTTCATATTCCTACAACCAAAGTCTAACCTAGGAGGTCACCCTTTGATTCTTGGCAGACCATGGCTGGCAACAGCAGATGCCTTCATAGGGTGTAGGTCAGGTAGCATGCTTATCTCACATGGGACAGAGAGAAAACAAATTACACTCTACCCTTCTGCCCAAAGACCTTCTACATTAGATCAGTTGTCATGGATTAATGAAACTAAATAACAACAAGAAGAAGTAATTCAGCCTATCTTGAGTATCAACCAGTTCTATGACTTTCAGGAAGCAAATAATGAAGGTTTGTTAGATTATTTTACTGTTGAACCTGATATTTCTGAGGAATTAAGAGACATACAATATGCTGCAGCAAATCAGGTTTTGGGTTATAATTTTCAGGAAAATTGCACAATACATTCTCTAGCATTGGCACTTCATGATATTCTCAATGTTCATTCAATCACAGATATTCAGAGTAAGACAATTGAAATCAGTCCAGGAAAAAGTTTAAATATAAGTGCACATCCTACTCCATCACAAGAAGAACAATTGATTAATTTACTGAATACACATTCACATGCATTTGCTTGGGAGTACACAGATATGCTCGGTATTCCTCATAAGACATGCACTCACCATATTTACACAGATGATAAGATCAGGCCTCTTAGACAACCACAACGCAGAATGAACCCTATATTAAAAGAAATAGTCAAGGAAGAGCTGCAAAAGTTGTTAAAAGTAGGGTTTATCTACCCCATTTCCGACAGCCAATGGGTTTCCCCCTTGGTTGTTGTTCCTAAAAAGAATGGTAAATGGTGCATATGTGTGGATTACAGGGAATTAAATAAGGCAACATTAAAAGACTACTTCCCGTTTCCCTTCATTGATCAGGTGTTGGATACCCTAGCTGGCAAAGAGTATTTTTCATTTTTAGATGGTTTCAGTGGTTATAATCAAATCAGTATTGCAACAGAATACCAGGACAAAACCACCTTTACATGTCCCTGGGGCACCTATGCCTATAAGGTTTTACCTTTTGGCTTATGTAATGCCCCAGCCACCTTTCAGAGGGCGGTCCTAGCCATCTTTGCTGATTTGATTCATGAGTGTGTTGAGATTTACATGGATGATTTTTCTGTTTATGGAAGTAATTTTGAAGATTCTTTGGTAAACCTGGAGAAAATTCTAAAAATATGTGTTGACTCAAACCTTTCCCTCAGTAATGAAAAATGTTTTATGATGATGAATGAAGGTATAGTGTTAGGACATCACATTTCTACATCTGGTATAAAAGTTGATCCCACTAAAATTCAAATAATTGAAAATTTATCGGAACCAACAACTCAAACAGATGTAAGAAGCTTTTTAGGGTATGCAGGCTATTATCGTATATTTATTGCAAATTTCAGTAAGATAGCTCTACCATTGTTCAAATTACTTTCTAAAGACATGAATTTTAATTGGGATACTGATTGTCAATCTGCATTTCAGACACTAAAGGAGAAACTCTCAACTGCACCCATTTTAAGGGGACCAAATTGGGCATTACCTTTTCATATTTCTACTGATGCCTCTACTACTGCCATAGGGGCTTCATTAGGCCAGAAAGAACATACTTTAACTTATGCAATCTATTTTATAAGTAAAAATCTGACACCTGTAAAGTTAAACTATACAGTCACTGAAAAGGAAATGTTGGCCGTGGTTCATGCTGTAAATACGTTCCGTCATTATATAACTGGTTATGAAATTTTTGTCCATACAGATCATTCAGCCTTACGATATTTAATGAACAATTCTATCACTAATGGTCGGATTACTAGATGGTTGTTACTAATGCAGGAATTCAACATCACTGTTCTAGATCGACCGGGACGAGAAAATCAAGTAGCAGACTTCCTGTCTCGTTTACACAATACTGGTGAGATTGTTCCTGTTTCTGATAGTTTTCCTGATGAACACCTATTTGCAATTTATGTTATCAATCCTTGGTATGCTGACATTGCTAATTACTTATCATCAGGACAATTACCACCATCTATGACCTCTAAAGAAAAGAAAAAGATTATTAAACAAAGTGCTAGGCATATATGGGTTAATGGTGATCTCTTTTACACAGGATATGACCTAATCATAAGAATATGTGTACGACAGGATGAAATCTTAGATATTTTAAAGGCATTTCATGACGAACCGTGTGGTGGTCATTTTGCAAATAAAAGGACAGCATACAAGATACTCAATCTGGGGTATTATTGGCCTACTATCTTCAAAGATGCTAAGAGGTATGTTAGAAGTTGTGATACTTGTCAACGGATGGGATGGCCAGTCCGGTCTGATGAAATGCCACTCCATCCCCAAATCCTCATTGAACCATTTGAAAAGTGGGCCCTTGACTTCATTGGTCCAATTAATCCACCATCACAAGGGAAGAAGTACATTCTGGTCTGTACGGACTATGTTACTAAGTGGATAGAGGCCAAGACTTTACCGAGAGCCACGGAGCAGACTGTGGTAAACTTTCTTTTTGAAGAGATCTTTGTTAGATTTGGGGTACCTAGGGAAATTGTAACTGATCAAGGTGCCCAATTTACTTCCAAATTAGTGCAAGAGATAGCAGAAAAATACAAGATCAAGCACAGAAAGTCCACCCCTTACCATCCACAAGCCAATGGCCAAGTGGAATCTACAAACAAAACCCTAGAAGGCATCATTACTAAAACTGTTCAGATGCATAGGAAGGATTGGTCAGCAAGGCTTACTGAAGCTTTATGGGCATACCGGATCACTTGGAAAAACAGTACTTGTTTTTCTCCTTACCAGCTTGTCTATGGTAAGCAAGTCCTCCTCCCTATAGAGTTTCAAATTCATACATTCAAGTTGGCAGCAGATTTGGGCATGGATCTTTCTGAGGCTCATCAAGAAAGAATACTTCAGTTGAACCAGCTAGATGAGATAAGACATGATTCCATAGAACACAATATTCTGATCCAACAGCAGCGAGCTCAATGGCATGACAAATTTATCAAAAAGAAGCAATTTCATATTGGTGACTGGGCATTATTATTTGACTCAAAATTTAAAGATTTCAAAGCCAAATTCACTACTCATTGGCTTGGTCCATATGATATTGTTGATGTCTATGACAATGGGTCAGTCAAACTTCAAACCATAGATGATGAAGCATGTCAATTTGTGGTCAATGGCCACCGGCTCAAGCTGTACAATAAACCTATCAATAGGGAAGATTTTATACAACAATTTCCACAGCAAAAGGAAATGCAAGTGCTGGATAAACACATCAGTGTTTTTCCTTCACCTACTCCTTAGCTGCTCTGATATAGCTAGCAAATAAAACAAAACAAAAAAAAATTGAAAAAAAAAAACAAAAATTTATAAAAATAAAAATAAAAACAAGAAAAAAGGAAGTTTAGTTGTGAAAACCAGTTCGCTAGCACAATATAAACTTGAATTTTCTGTGGAAAACCAGGCTTGCCTGGCCATTGCAAATTCACATAAAAATATTTTTCCAATTTCCTGTTTTGTTTTACAAATAATGAAGATCTTGTTTGACTTGAGGACAAGTCAAAAGTTAGGCCTGTGAGGGGGATAAACATGTTCATGATTCTTTAGAACCCTCGAAGTCTTTTTCATATGCAGAGGATTGTGATTTTTCATCAGCAAAAGAGACCTGATTACCAGCAATACAAGAGATTTTTAAAGGCAGAGGGCCCTGACTTTTAGTAAGGCAGAAGAGATCTATAAGAGACATGACTTTCAGTGAAGCTGAAGGAATTTGAGATAGCAGCAGACAGAAGACATCAGAAGGACAATCAGAATACAAACCAACTTCAAACAAGTAGCAAGCTCGTCATACAGGAACATCAAGCAAGTCTGTAAGAATTTATAGTTTTATGTTTAAAAAGTTTCATAATTCTTTTTGTTTTTAAGTGATGACATTTTACCAATTATTGCAAGCTTGACTACCTATTATTGCCATTATTCTGATAAGTCTCTGCCAATACCTTATTTTCCTTTCATTAGTCTCTGCCAGTACCTTACTTTCCTTCCATTAGTCTCTGTCAGCACTTCATTTTCCACCTTAGGGGTCAGGATGGTTGTCAGGATCAAACCCAAGGGAAATTTTAAATGGCCAACATCTATACTGGACTCTACAGGGTATATACTACATTTTACAGGACATACATTGCATTCTACAGGATGCATATTGCATACTACAGGCAGAGTTTCAATTGGGTTGAAGATAAACAAGGTCTCTTTCTTAGCAAAAGTGAAACATTGACATAAAAGAATTTCAAAGGTCTATTTTGTATATGTATATAGTGCATCATGCATTGGTTAATTTGAGGAAGAAAACAAGGCATATAAACATCTTCAGCACAGTTTTTATGAAAGATTTATTTTAAGAGAAAAGAAAGATTCTTTTATACAGCCTGTTTATTAAAAACATTGGGTATATAACGAACTGAAGTATATATTGCAATTTATGCATTAAACATTGGGCATATAAAGAGATTGATATGTTTTATTGAAACCTGACTTTTATTTTCTTTCCTAAGTAAATAATCAGATGGAAATGCCATATCATGAAATGATGGAAGAAAAACGTGGAATGATGCCCACGACAGCACATAAATGAGATTGATTTCTGCATTATATACCACGACTTGGTCATTCTCTTTGAGGCCGAGTCCAATTTTTGCTTCTGCATATGAAATCGATTGTTGTATGAAGATAATTGACAGAAAAAAAGAGGTCGTGAGCTACAGGAAGTATGAATACAGTATTTGCTGAAGACAATCGAAAGTGAAGAGGCCGTGGGTTACAGAGACACCATTTGCTAAAGATAATCGCGCAGGAAAGAAGACAGTCAGTGAAAGAGAAGCTGTGGGTACACCAATCTCTGCAAAAATCGTGCAGGAAGAAGTAAAAAAATGGTTACACCAGAGAAGAGGTAAGCTTAAACCC
The DNA here is from genome assembly GCA_001517045.1 of Pseudotsuga menziesii. Lineage (NCBI taxonomy): Eukaryota > Viridiplantae > Streptophyta > Pinopsida > Pinales > Pinaceae > Pseudotsuga > Pseudotsuga menziesii. Next base: position 102,207 of record LPNX010988351.1, read on the forward strand.
ATTTTCTTTGTTGGATACTTTGTTTTAGACCAACAAAATTTCACAAATTCAGAGTATTGTTGTGGGAAAGGAAGATAGAAACAGAGTTAAAGGTTGAAAGGTTCCTGTTTTCCTTTTTAATCCAAAATGTCAACTAGATTGGAACCAGCAACATTTAATCCCAATGATATTCATGAAAGTTGCCTTGAGATTTTTGCAAATAAGCAGTGGATCAATTTCTTTGAAAAATTTAATGGGCACAATGAGCAGGCTATCTAGTTTTTGCTGAGACCTTCGATGGAGAAAGAGTTAGAGTGGGGAATTTGCAATTTAGACTGTCAGAAGAAATCCTAGCTCAAGTTACTGGTCTGCCACAGCAGGGGGAAAGGTTCTTCAAAACTAAACAGTTTAAAGAGAAAGTATGGATGCCATTTTTATGCAGGTCTAGGGCAGGATTAGTCAATTGGAAAAAATGGATACCAAGAAGTTGGCTAGTTCATCCATGGGATGAAATAGTTTACATCATTCAGAAATTTATTACTTGTGAAGGAAGATTTAGCATTGTTTACCTTTATCACATCAAGCTGCTACAACATCTAAAGGGTGAATGTGAAATTAATATGCCTTATTTCCTGCTACAAAGTCTAACTAAGATGGCTAAGGCTGTCCAAAGGTGTCCAAAAGACAAGGTAACAAGTCTTTTTCACTGTGGTCTTATTAAAATCATTATCCAGCATGAACTACAAAGGCAGAATTTGACATGGTCAGGGTTTCTAGTTCATAATCAATTTGAAGAGCAGGAAGAGTTACTTGAAGAAGGCTCAAAGGAAGATGAATTGCTGATGCTAACATACCCTGAGGCAACAAGCTCAAAACCGCCAAAGGGGAAGAAGAAAAAGAAAGAAGTGTTGCTGATTACTGATGATGAGGACAACTCTGAGGCAACAAGTCCAAAACAGCCTCAGAGAAGGATGCAAACTAGAAGTGTGAAGAAGAAGGAAAAACAGTATCAAAAACAAGATCAAATCTTCACCACCTACCAGAGAAAGCCAAGAAGATATAAGCAAGCTCAAAGCCAATCAGCATTGGAAGATGAGGAACATATGCAAGCCTTGGGGAGTCAAGAAGAAGATCCAGCAGCTGAATTAGCACAGGATAACCATGAGGTGATCAAGCAAGCAAAAAGGATCAACCTCTTCCTAGACCAGCAAGAGGAAGAAAAAGAAAAGTATTTTGGACAGAAATTACCCAAAGGTTCAAGCCCTCTTTTCTCAGAGCAGCAGGCTATGGAAGAGGAAAAAGAATATTCAGCACAAGAGCATGGAGAATTGCGTATGGATGCAAATTCTGAGCAGTTTCCAATAAAAATGAAGAAAAAGAAAGCTTCCAAAAACAGTAAGGAGATCAAGAGATTGAAGCTTGAAATAGAGGAACTTGAACAAAAGAATGAGAAGCTAAAAGAAGTCAACAGGAAGCTAAAGGTTCAGAGGACACGCATCACTAAACAAGCATATAGATGGTACAAGCAAAGGAAGGTTTACAAGGCTAAGTATGAAAGGTTGAAGATCCTCTATGCATCTCGGGCATCAACAGATGCATCATCATAGACAGAAGACTAGAAGCAGAATAAACAGTAGTAAAATTTTGGTTTTTGAACAGGGTCAAAGTTTTTGGCATGAGGACATGTAGTAGATTCCTCTTGGGGGAGATGTTGGGCACCGTTTTTGACCCCTTTTTGCCTCTTAGATATCTTTTATTTCCTTCATAAAACATCCATATTGAGTAGAAAGCTTTAAAGTTCATCCATAAACCTTGGTTAAAGAGGTATAATGTCATTGCTTGCTAATAAATTGAGTTTTGAGACTTTTTAAGCATTTTAACTAGGATTTTTACTTAGACTACGGGATGTACTAACTTCCCGTATTATCTCCAAGATTGAGCATTTGCAGGATAGCTAGGAGGGAACTGGAGGATAGAGAATTGATCCTTAGTGTCCACAGATGGATGAACATTCAACGGTTAGGTGATGTGGCATGTACAGATGTCAAGTCAACTTCAGTCAAGGGCAGCCACCTGTTCTACATCCAGCACAAAAGAAGGAACAATTTTAATTTTGTGGAGTCTCACGATTCTGAAGAGGATCTCGTTAGCTATGTTCATTAATTAGGTTGCAGAATTATAGAATTTCTAGTTGTGTTTTGAATTTGTATAAATCCCTCATAAAACAATGAAGAAGGATCACGATTTTGAAGAGGAACGCACTTTGCTTCTGAACTACGTGGTATTGCTGTGTAAACAATTTATGGTGAATGTATATCAAGTTTTAGTACTGTAAATATTTAACTGTGTGTGGAGCAAGGCTTTGGAGGGCCCCCATTGTTGAGTTCACACACTTTCACATTGCCGGTGTAGCGATTTGGGTGATTGCAGTGATTTCCTGTTGATGCAAGTTAATTAAATCGTGCTATTGGTATGTGTTAAACCCTATAGTACTGTATTAAATCTTATACAGTACTTTGTCCGTACTTGCTTGAGCTTGTTTTTTACATTCTGAGACAAACAACTGTCTTCAAGAAGCCAGTAGAAAAAAGGCCTGTTGTTGATAAGTTTTCTCTCTTGTTGGGAGAGTTAAAAACACTTGATCCCAAACCCCACAATATTTGAATTTATCTACATTAGTAAATTCTCATTACATATTTCTGAAGTATATAACAACAAATATAAAGTAAGTAATGATCGTAATTTTAAGCCTTATTTATGTTCATTTCCAAATTAGAACAACCTACAATTAAGTCTCAGTACGTCCCATATGCCCATTAAAAAATATAGGCACTTGTACCACCTTTAAGCCACCATAATTATCTGTACAAAGCTCTTTATTTTTCTTTTGCATTTCAGATCTAGAAATTACAACCATTATCATCCTCCAGATCTTCCCCACAAAGTGTAGTGACATCTCGTCTCTTGCATCTAAAACTAGACTAAAAAAAATACTGCTATAAAAATATGCACTTTTCAGCTTCAGAAAACAACTAAAAAATAGATTTATATAAATTCAGAACCTCTTTTGATTTCTGCAGATAGATATGAAAATTACAATTTGTATTCTTATTTCACAATTACCTTTGAAACTGGGTAAATTAGTATTTTTTTTGCATTTAGCATCGGATTTCTTTGTCCCATAAATATGCAATATCCAACATCATAAAAATCCTTGAGACAGAGATATAAAAAAGTCCTTGAACCATTCTATACTCATAATACATTTCTAGACATAGTGAAGACACAGAAATGCCCTGTTGTTGGTAACCACTAACCAGCCATCCTAAAGTGAGGGAAAAGTGTTAGGCCTATTCTGAGTTCCACTTGGAGTTCCAATCGATGACTACTTTGCACCTTAAGTAAGCTCAAGTGATAGCACGCTATATCTAAATGTTTGAATAAGCTTTAGAATTTTCCCACATTTTTAAGCCAAAGGCATTTATCAAGGAACACACCTTCTCTACATTGTTGTAAATTCCTCTTCTATCAGACAAATGGAATCCTGCCACGTGCATCTTTACCTTTCACGTCAAATTAGCCAAGGTTATTTACTTCGTCAATCATTGTCATTCATTCAATCATCTGTTCTGCCAAATTTTCCAAAGTTATGTACTCTTTCAAGCAGTCTGTCTTTTCTGTGAAATTCCCCAAGTTTCTGTCCTTCAGCAGTCGCTATTCATTTGTCTTGGGCAATTTTCAATTCTCACATAACTTATCCTAGCTTATGTATGATGAAATGGCCTCTTTCACATATGCAAGTTATGATGCAAATCGAAAATTTTGGAGCTATACTTCCGCTTCCTTCTTTCTTTTTAACAATCAATTTGAATAACCATATCCTAGAAGAGCCCTAGAGAAAACAAGTTGCCTGCACCAAAAACAGAGAATTTGATCCGTAATAAACAAAATATGAAGTAACTTATCTCATCAAACATATAATCTGCCTTCATGAGAAAACAAAAATGAAATAATAACAGAATTCAATTTTGGAAGGAGAAATACTCCCAAATGTGTAAGGGCCATTTTGCACTGGCTGAAGCATCATATATTTCAGTAAAACATTTTTTATGCCATGTTAGTATAAAGCAAGTCTCTGCAATTTAATTGAATGTCATAATCCAGTTCAGTTCTGCACAGGTTACATGACTTACCTTTAAACAGAAATCCTTAACTGACTCCCTTGCAAAGATACAAATCGATGGATCAATCAGTAGTCAAACTTATCCCGGCTTATCTATGATGAAATGGCCTCTTTCACATATGCAAGTTATGATGCAGATCGAAAATTTTGGAGCTATACTTTCGGTTCCTTCTTTATTTTTAACAATCAATTTGAATAACCATATCCTATAAATATACACTTTTACCTTTGAAGTTAATTTATTATTAACATGATAGAGATTTACACATTTACAAGAACTAGGCTTGGAAAACCCTGACCACTAAAAAAAAGAGTAGTTTGAGGTCTATGAAACATGATCACTTTATCTTAAACGTTGAGAAATGTATCACTCTTGATATTTCACTACATAACCAGACCATATAGCCCAACATGACATCTAATGATCTAAGGGAAGAGGGTTTTCTCCATTGGTGTCCTTTCTAATCTCTAAGCATTTTACTGCTTACTGGAAATTCCTTCTGACACTGTATCATTCCAGCTTGGAAGTTCCCAATGCCTCTCCAATTCTAAGGCATGGGATTTAACAGTGGCCTACAATCTGCTTACAAGGGCAATCGCTCTGGATAATGCTTGCACCATCTGTCTTATTGCAGTTTCTGGGATAAGGGGCATGGTGACTTGATGCCATATTCACATGTGTTAAAGACTATGCGCAACAGTCTGTTCAGGATTCCAAACTTCATTATGGAAACTAAATGAAGGGTTGTGCTCATTGGAGGTCTTAACCCAATACCTGATTGTGAGGAGCTGACAGCCATGCACCACATTTTCAAAATTAGTCCTCAGCGCATTTGTCCAATTTTTATGAAAAAATTAAATTCGTGGAACCTAAAGCATAGGCGAATTTCAAATTTGATGGAAAATTTAAGATCATGTTCCTTTATAACATTTACACAATATTTATTAAGATTCATTTCCTAGAAAATAAATGATGTTGTTATATCTTTTCTGGATGGATGTTATAACAAAGTTTGCTTCACTATCTTTCCTTAATTTAATGACAAATTTTATCATATTTATTTCTAGTGGCGATTCTTTCAAATTTCCTTATCAAACACGAACACAAACTAGGTGATATAGGGTCTTAGTATTGCAACAAATTGAGTGGTTGAAGCACATGATCCACTGCTTGTGCAGGCCCTAGAATTTATAATCATACTCCCATCACCACACCAAACCAAAATCTTTGGTCCAACCTAAATACACCCACTTGATTGTTATCACTTCCAGCAATACTGAGCAGAAACTCACAACCAAAAATTAGCAATTACGGGTAACAGGTGGTCAGGTTAGTCTGAAAGTGTCAGGATCAGGCCTTATTTAGACATTTAGAAGCTCAACAATTTTATTATTTTTGGTAAATCTGAAAATTGTAAGTTTTTTTAACGCACAAGTGACAAGTTGGGTTGATGATTAAAGATAAATTTCACCAATACGATAGTATTGAGCAGTTTAAATTACATGTAATAGGTGGTCAGGTTAGTCTGACAGAGTCAGGATCAAGAGTTATCTAAAAGTTTCAAGTTTTTTTAATGCAAAAGTTGGGTTGATGCTTAAAGGTGACGCCAATGTGATAGAGTATGAAGCAGTTTATTAACCTCCCATTCTCACTATTGTCTACACTACCCAAATGGTTTGTCAAAAAATGACGAAGGAAAAAAACAAATTGTTTGTCAAAAAGGGATGAAGCAAAAAATCAAGTGTCGAACAACCAAAGGGTTCATCAAAAAGCAAGTCTCAAACAAACTTGAGAGAATATATGCCCTTCAAATCTAGCATTTAAGCCAAAAGAAATTCATGTTTTGCAGTGCAGCTTTCAACCTAGGGGAATATTACTCAAACCAGCTTAAACAAAATGAAAAGAAAGACGAACTTGGCAAATAGATACCCCTGGAATCTGCATATAGATCATGGATAAGTTGCATTACAAATAGTCACAGAGAAATATAATTGCATTTAAAATGTTTCCAGTGCCAAATTTGTAGTGAGATATAAACTGAATGTAAGGAAAACGATTGCAAAACAAGTTATGAATAAGAAATCTAGGAAAAACCCACATCTAAGGAGGATATGCACATGGGATTTTCACAAAATGGATGAGAAACAGTTTCAGCTCAAGATGTGCAGTTGGGCCATAGTTAAAATACATCAGACGTCGCTTTAGAAAACAGAGATGAAAATAAGTCACAAGGATAATGCAATTAAAAGAGTATTGGGCAATATTTGTAGTTTGGCCACGAGTAAAATGCGAGTAACTTTGCATGGGACAGAGAGTTTACAACGAGCCAATCAAACAATTCTCCAATACGATTAGATAGTACAAGCTCACGTGAAAACCAAATACTGAAATGAAATAAACAGACAACAAGCAAAAGTATCAAGTTTTTTTCAATTTCTGTAAGAGAAGCCCTTTACCATCAAAGCAAACTCATAAAGCCCAAAACACCTCTTAAAAAGCAATAATAAGAAACATTCGTTGAAATTAAAATACTCTTAATGGATATTCCTTCTACTATTTTGCTAACCCTAATGGATGAATATTGGGGGCACTGAAGTAAAATGATCAAATCAAAGAAATAGAACGTGTTGTGTTTGGATTAAAGAAGGAAAAGATCAAATCGTTTAACCAATGACCTGAAAAACATGCATTATAGTGCTAGTAAAATGGACAACATGGCTTTGTAAACACATTTTGGAAAGGAAGATTGCAGGGCACCAGACCATGATTTGATGCAAGAAATCCAACAATTTGTTGATATTGGATGATTGAAAACAGTAGTGTGGATTCTGCACTGCAACAAGACTATAATGGCAATGGCATCAACCCTAACCAATAACACCACCTCTAAACTTTGAATAAATATTCAGAACAGCACACAGAAGGCCTCTTGATGACAAATGGTCCAATGGACAAACATTAGAGTTTCTAAGAACTGTCTAATTCCTCGTATAGATAGAGGGATTGTACAAAAAACTCCCACAAAGGACAATACTTGGCAGGCTAGAAACTCGTTCTCTGGAACTGGTTAAGGACATATTATTGCACCAAGGACTTAGACGTATTATTGATCTGGTTAACCATAGTGCTATTAACCAAGGACGTATTATTGCGCCTTATCCTGTTGAAGAGAGGTATACAAGTCAATCCAATAGGCCTAATATGACATCCTTTACTCCATTAAAATATTTAAGTGATTCAACATATAGGACTGGTGCTTTAGATGGACTACATTGGGTTTGCATGAAACTCTTACCCTAAGCATAAGAAATATGAAATCTCATAGGGCAATAGGCTAAATCATCTTTCACAAATCCTTAAGAAATGTAAAATCACAATTTGTAAAATATTTATGAGTTTTTTTCTAGATTTCTTTGTAGAAGTTACTTGTTATTTATTTGATATCAGTCCATGCCAAAGCATAGCTAAGGAAATTAGTTTAGAGAGTGGTTTGGAGACTCTCTTTGAGTTGGTCTTTGTGTTACTTCTAGTTCTTGTGTTAATATATTTACATTGTTATCCAACATTTAATGAGTTGATTGTAGGCTCTTTACAAACATAAAATCTATGGGACTCGTGGATGGTGAAAGACTTGCTAGACTCATTGGTGTAGACTCTAGAGATAGGGAGATTCTAACCGAGATGTCTTTCTTAGTGCTTCTAGTTAAATTTGGAGGATGGATAGGGTTGTTCTTGTGTGTTGACCTTTCTAGGTGTTGTAGAAAATTTAGTTCCAATCATCCTTTTAAGTTTCATAGAATACAAGAAAAGAATAAACAATTTTTGCAAGGAATGAGATAGATAATTGGATCAAAAGAATGCCTTCAGTCAAAACAATGCACATTTGAAAGGGTGCAAGAGTAATATTTCAAAAGTTGGAAATACCCTCTCAATTAGTGCACAACACCACTATCAATCACTATTGTACCTTATATGCATCATTTTTCTTTAAAGCTGCAGGTTGAGTCCCATGTTTGTAGGTTGAGTCTCATCTTAGCACCAGCTTTTTCAAGATCTTCAATGGTCGCATCAGAGGATTATTGGCCTCCTACTCCGAAGATATCTGTGGATAAAAAAACATCATTTTCAACTAAACATAGTGACATTTGGAAAATATCATATGTGAATATTTTAAAGAAACACAACATCTATTTAATAATAAAAAACCTCTGAGATAAGAAAATAAAATATGCAAAATAGACCTTCAAAAACCACTGTAGAATGCAACTATAATCGATAAGAGAGCACCACTAATTTGGATCCCAGTTTGTATCTTTGAAAGCATTGACATTTGAATCCAATGTTAATAACAAGCCTCTTTCGAATAAAGAAAAGAGAACCCGTCAAAAGATTGAAAGGCAATCCCCCTTCTACGTTTTACTCCACTGACTCTGTACACTATGCCACAAACTACCGACATTACTTACATTTTATCCAAGCATCTGGTTTTTCCATAGGATATTCAACGGGTGAATCAATGGGTTAAATTTAAATTGGTACTAAGTAAATAGTCACTTGTAAATATCGATTTGCATTTGGATCTGTTGCAACCAGGGGATCTACTGTCAAGATTCAAGAGAAAGAGAAAGAGGCCATTTGGATTTGCTATCAAGATTCAAGAGAAAGAGGCCATTTGTGAGGACAGAAGAAACTCGGACCTAATTAGAGAAATGGGATAGCAATCATGAACATAATGAATCGTGAAATTTATAGTAGGAAATCAGCAAAAAACAAAAAAAATGTATACTTAGCAAGGAATATACGAATGCATTCATTGCACCAGCTTTCTTGTGGTGTTGGAAACCAGGCCTCTTTTCACGGGATACATAAACTAACCGTAGTAATTCATTGGCATCATTGTCAACTCCCCCACTGTGACCTAAGAAACCTGAAGTGGAAAGTAAAAAGTTCATTAAAACTAATTTACTCTATTTGAAACATATGTAGATGCATGTTAACAAATGGAAAAAAAATTTATGATCAATACATCATATAGACTACAAAGGAAAGATAAGACTATAGGATTAAATACAAGCATGTGATACTTGGATCATCCCAGGATGGTCTCGAGTGTTGTTGCATGACCATGGAGTCCCATTGTGCATGGTCCATCCCTCCTCGAGCATTTTTTGTGCTTTGGCCACAAGAGCATTAATTTGGATCTTGTACTCTGAAATTGGGAAAAAGATGGAAGATGTCAAGGGCAAGAAAAATCAATAGACCAACGAAAGTAGCACTTGCAATTTGGAGACTTTAATGTGCACTTGCCTTCATTTCTCTCCATTCTTTATCCTTCAAATAATCGATGGTTGGTGAAGATGAGCGAAAAGTCATGTTTTTTAAGAAATGTTAGGATCCCACAAGTAAAAGAAATGACATATCTGTTCCAAGAGTGAATCTGACAGTATTGAAGTTTGCAGAGCATCGATTCAATGACAAAATACAAAATAGACTTAGCTCGAACTGTTTCTGGCACATTCAAACCAAACCTATGCAAAAGTACATGTCCAAATTTGTTAGAATATAACCCATCGGGATTATATATTGTAAATAAATAAATAAATAGTTAGCTGAATAGTTACATAGGAAGCCGAAAAGGCTGGGCGGAAGGTGAAACACAACCATCACATGTAATATATAAATGTATGCATTAGCCATGAATAATATTGAATCGGGAGTTATACCTATCAGTGGTATCAGAGCTTGGCTATTTTCCATAACTCTTGCCTGCTGCATTTCAGTCCTGGCATTCTGCCTGCCAGTCTGCTCTTTCAGGCTGCCTGCCCATCGCCAGTCTACCCTCTGCTCTTCCCTCCTGCCAGTGCATTCATTGTATGCATTATTCTCATTCTATTTTCCAGTTCGCTCTTCTTAAAGCTTGTTTTAATAACTGAGTTTTGATCTGTGAGACTACTGCTGCATTGAAGACTCTGGAAGTGTAACCCTAAATTTACCCTAGACTACTGCTGCGTGCGTTGGGGATTTTTTAGATTTCTCTGTGGCGTGGAGGTGATATGCCCTCCTTGATGACCCGTTGATGGTTCTAATAATGCACTAAAGGGAGGAGCACCAAAAACATGGAATTCCTGAGGTGAAAATGTTGGAAAACAGTGTAAGAAAGTCTATTGTCTAAGTATACAAAGGCATTGTGATCAGATCTCCATCCATCTGTTGATGTTGGCCATAAAAAACTAGGCTCTTCCTCTGAGCCTCCCACAAGTGGAAGAAGATCCAAAAGGGAGCTTAAATAGAAAAATGCATAGATAAATAAGGCATTAGGGAACCAATCCATGTTAGATGGCTCCATTTAAAACAGTGCCTGCCAGTTATCTTAAGTACAATATTTGAATTCTGCATTTATTATATAATCAATTTGTAAGACAATATTCCCATACTTTTGGAAAAGAAAGGAAATGAGCTTGTATGAACCTATGTAGGAACCAAGGCCCTAATATGGGCCTGAGCAGCAACTCAACAATTAAAAGAATGAAAAACTCTTTATTGTATTTATAAAGCCAATGAGCAGGAAAAAAAATTTCAGCAACTGCACTAAAATTCAAAGCAGGCCATTGATTAAAAAACACACTATCAGAAAAAATTCTTGGTTAGAATATTATTAATCCAGGCATTTCACGTCTCATGTTATCACTCCCTTTATGATTATTCCTGAGTCCTTAGTCTCACAGTTTACATTTTCTGTATTGGAAAACAAAAGATTCATCATGCACTATGATAGTATTGACTCAGTTATAAATCTAAATCCCAAAAACATAAAACAATATTATGTGCATATCTCTGATAGAAGGTGAAATATCCAGAAGAGGGCATGCTTATTCAAATTGAAATGATATTTTTCATTATCTAAGCATATTGGTGGAAAAAGTGTGGTGAAGCAAGAAAATTTCAATATAACAAGTTACAGTCACTCATAGTTCGATAAGGAAATGAGGTCACATGCCTACCATCCACATTCATATGATATCCTTCTAATCCTTCCCTTAAAGTAAGTATGAACAAGCGATCCTCTGCAAAAGGAAATGGCCAATCCATTATTGGCTTCATTTCACGACCAATAAATTGATTCAACCACCATGTTGTCTTAGATTCTTTAGGTCCTTCGTCATCATCTCGAATCCATTTTCACATTTGACGTTGATTATGAAACTCAAGGTGGCATCAACCTAAGATGTTTGAAATATTCAAAGTGACAATCCTTTTCTATTTTATATTTATGGGTTCAACACAAATTGCACTGTGACAATAAAAGAGGAATTCAAGAATCCTCTATTTTCTCACCTATGTCAGCCAACTAAAGAATGGATAGATGGAAAACAAATGTAGACCTTCCCGAATCTTACACAAAACTAAGTGTTCTTACTAGGCTAAGAGTGTGAACATTGCCTATAATAACTGCCTTTTTAATAACTTAATTGTAGTTTTACACCAAATCCTGCACAAAACCCAAAAAAATGGTCTGACTATCTGGATGACTTAAAATTTCATTCATTGTTTACAACAAGTAGCATAGTACCAGATATTTATTAGTGTATCTTTTCATTGACATGAATAGTCAAACATACCACATACACTGAGGACAGAGAGAGAGAGAGAGAAAGAGACCTACCAATCATCTAGCTTATGCCATACATCAGGTGAGGTTTGTACAAAGCTCTAGTAATGTCCTGAGTACATTGTCCACCCAGAGTGCACAAGTACACCATATAATTCATATTTTAAATCTCCCTATTTGTAGACAAAAGCTAGATTAGGAAAACAGAGGTTGCTTCAGACAAAGAAAACACTAGTTTTAAATTACATGCAAATGGAATGATAATGATAAAGTACCTGATTGTCTTGTTCATCATTAGTAAAATGATTCAAGTCCAAAACTCTAGGATATGTAAGTTCTTTGTGTACTTTACTCCCAATGATCCCAGTATTGATGAAACGTTTAAGCTAGATTGAAGGAATCTTAGGTTCACTATCAATCACAAGCTTTTTTGAAAAAAGAGCTTCCAAGTTTGTAATTATCACATTCATACTTGGCATCACATTCTAAAGTTTTTGCTCTCGTGAAAGAATCTAATGCCTCTGTTATTGAAGGAAAATTCTCTACTTCCAAACTCAAATCAATAAGAGGATCAAATGTGTCTGAGCAGTGCGAGCAATTGACACGCCTTATCTGAAACAATTACATCATTGTTATTATCATAGTTAAGCACGGATGAACATTGAAACTATAGGATAAGGTAAGAATTTTAGTTGTGAAAAATATCTATGCTATGTATAACACCTTGCAAGATAGAAGAAGCAACTATGAAAAACAGAGTGACTGCAATACAACATACATTTCAGACAATGCCAATAAAGTGATCCCTCTCAAACCAGTGTATAAATAAGGATAAGATTCAAAGTTACACAACAGCATTCAACACTCTTGTATAAGCAAACACATTAAATAATACCGCCCTTTTGATCTTAGAGAAAATATAAATTTGAAATATAGCGCGACACCTATTACCAATAATGCAGTAACCTAGTGCTTACCCATGGTACTTGCCAAACAGTAAACAAAAGTTGAAGCCCTATCGAGTAGTGTCACTTCCAATTAAAACTACATTAATCCAAACATTGGTTGGACAGAGCCAGCAAAAGGGAACCTAGCCTAATAATCATCTTTGCAGGTGCTTAGATTACTGTAGTTCCACATTCCAAATTGAAAGCATATCTATGAATACGAAAAATGGGATATAACCCAGCAACATGTTGCTAAAGATACCCCAAAATTACACCTTTTAAAGAACTCCATTTTCAACTTATCTTAATCACCCATGTTAAAGAACTCCCAACACCTACTAATAAACAGAAAGTCCTATGTATCCAGCTAAAAACTTATTCTCTTAATAAAAAACTTTCCCATTACTCCAACTGTACCAGAGCATGGTTGTTATACAGATCCTCTTCAAAATTTCTAGGCAAATAACATAAAATGAGAATGACAAAATTGAAAAAAAAAAAGATATTATCATTAAAGACAGATAAGCAGTAAAATTTTGCATGCACTTTTCAAATCTCTGCCTTCTTATAATACCTTATTCGTGGATGTAGTAGACTCATTATCTAGATTTATCCTGTCAGAACCCAGGAAAGAATGTGGACCATGCTCCACTCTGTGTAACATTTGTGTACGTTTAGTTTGCAAAGCAACATATAGCATGTTGAACTTGATCTTTTCTACATAAAAATGACGAGAATGGAAAATCATATAGCTTACTCTAAAATGCATGAGCAATGGCATAAAAATTAGAGGAACAAAACCAGAATATATCTCAAAAGTAGACAAGGAAACAGTACGTAAACTCATATATACGGGCCATTTTACTAGAATTTTATAAACCTAGTTAGCTGATGTAAACCTAGCTGAGACTCTGAAGTAAAGAACAAGTAGGCTAATCCAACATTATTCCAATATTTTGTGTGACATGGTATCTTGGTAGCAAAAGCTGGAGATGGTAGCAAACAATTCAAATCCTGTACATTTGAATTTAAAGAAGTGGGTACCTGGCCTCGAATGCTTTGAATAGCTACAATCATCAACTTATCTCCAACAATCATTCTGACATTCCTTACGATGATGTCTTTACCAATTTTTCCTACCTGAAAATTACACACAGGGGCATGGATCTAACTTTCTGTGCATTTGATTCTGTAATCTGCGTCGTGTATTGTTTGATTATTACCCAAAACCCCCAAACCCTAAAACCCTAATGACAACTACCGATTTAAACCAATATGTATATACAAAGACATATATTTCAGGATGTGGAAAAACAGAAAAGGAAATATATGACCCTACCAGCATAGGCACAAGACCAAAACCCTAAGATTGATATTTCCTCCTCAAATGACAGAAATACTCAACCTCTATACAGAACAACAAACTTGAAGGAAACTGTGAATACTTACCGGCCTGAGCAGGAGGAAGGGATTTCGTAGGTAGTTTTGCGCTCGTCGCCATTGCTAGCTGTTGCTTCTTGGCAGCCACTGACGCTGCTGGTTTGTCCTTTGAAGCGGCGAGGGAGGGAAACAACACCGACAGGTCTCCATTGTCGTCATCATTGAGCAGGTCAAAGGGGTTACGTGTAGCCATGGCTCCTGCAAATTATCCCTTACAGGCTTGCAACCCTAATGGAAAAACCCCACTATCAACATGGCTACAATCCATGTGTTGAAGAAGACAAAGAGCCTCTACCTTACATTGGGGATCATTGGAGGACTGAGATAATTTGAGAGTGAGGGTGCAAACAGAAACCCATCCAACAACTAAAAAGACATGAAAATACAACTTCTGTCTCTATTCAACTCCATTTGTTCACTTTTCAAGGAGTTCGTCTCCAATTTGCATGTCACTATCTCCAGAAAACCTGAGGCTATCAAGCAAAGCATTTCTCCCTTTGAGAATAACCTGAAAAAACTCATTGACCTTCTTTGTTAGAGGATCTAAACCTTGGGAAAGAAAATTTGCACTCTGCTGTAATTCTTGCACTTGCTGTCGTATATGTTCTGCTTGCTCTGATCCTTCTGTGAACTGAAACCCCCCTTCGTTTCCTACTGGTATGTCCAGGGATAACATTTGAATCGTTGAGTAAACATTTTTAACTGCTGCATCTAATCTCTCCAGCTCTTTCAGAACTGTGACACGGCTAGTGGCAAACCCACCCCTGATTTATTCATTCACTTATTGCTGCAACATCATAAATGACGCTGCCCACAAAAACTAATCAGGAATGCTCAAGTCCACCAATGGAACAGGCGAACCAGCAAAGATAGATACAAGAATACTGCAAATAAATATCATCGTTTCCTTCACCCCATACATAGCACTCAATAAAACTCTGCCCTTGCCTGAGGATTTCACCCTCCTTAGGTGAAGACTTTTAGATATACCATTTAATATGGCAGCACAATTCTCAATTTTCATGTTGGTTTGGGATGCACCATTTTTCTCCTTGGCTTTTGTTTCTCCTATCAATTATTGCAGATGATCTCTGACATGAAATAGCTTGTCAGATGACGACATTCCATCAGAGAAATTCAGCAAATGCAGTGCATACTGGACTATAAGATGGCGGCAATCAAGCGATGATATTTCAGCATTCAATGCAATACAAATATCAAGCAGTTTTACAGTGTCATCAAGATATTGATCAATCCAGTTTTGATCCCATTTTGCTATAGGAAACCGAAGCTCCGCAACTAAGGACCTCAAATCACCATGCAGTGTGCACAAGGCTTCCATGGCCTGTCGGATCCATGTCAGATCTATAAAGTCCTTTGGCTTATTCAGCTTGAGCAGCTCTAATCTTTCTGCTAAAGCAGTCTCAAAAGCTTTCAATACCTGATTAAGCCTTGCAGAGGAATTAAATGATCGCTTACGAATAAAAATTCTAAAAGGATTTCCAAATAACGAGGACATCGAATGACCATCATGAGGACGACTCATGGTCAGATCAAGCATGACTTAATTGAAGCACTAAAAAGACAAACAATATAGTACTGTATGTAGAAAAGGTCTTCAAACTACTTAAAAATGAAGCATCTGAACCAATATTCCTCAGGGTGAACCAAAGGTTCAGAAGCACAACACAGAAACACTATGTTATGCAGTTCTAGTCTCTACTCTGATCTATCCCTTCATGCTTTAATCAAATTATTTTATTGTAAAGAAAAATTCTGTTATGCAGTTCTAGTCTCTACTCTGATCTGTCCCTTCAGGCTTTAATCAAATTATTTTATTGTAAAGATGGTGTTATTACCTCACAGGCACTTGCTCGTAGGATGAAATTCTCGGCAATTTGCTTAAACACACAAATTTTAAACCTGCATCCAGAGTGACAGGAAATCTTGTTCAATACTCATAGATAACCTGGCATTACATATCAAGAACAAAAAATCTAAACAGTTGACCAAATTCACAAAAAAATTGCAATATCAAAAGCAATCACTTGTAAAAAATGCAAAGATCTTGAAGAGGGGAGATCCTTGGATCTTGATTTTCCTCTCTGTGGAAATTGGAATATAAAAAAAACTAAATCCACCTTAATATCATATTTCCTATAAAGAACTCTTTAAAAACAGGCAGTTGCCTCCATTCCACTTATCCTTTAGCATTTTTGCAATCGGTGACAAAGAAAAAGCAAAAGAAAAGAAAAGGGGAAAAAAAACCATAGACCAACCAACTGAATAGAAAGTTATATTAAAAACTCAATCAGCTGCAACGAATATTTTGTTCACCTAGCTCGGCCATTTTATTTAATTCCATTTAGAAACCTTGCCGGACAAAAAATCCACTAAATATACCAGACCTTAGCCCTACAAAAATATTCAAACAAACTTCACAAGCTCAAGGATTCTATGCACATCGGCTACTGGAAACAAGCATTATTCTTGAGCACTCAAACTATAAGACTCAGCATAAATTTCGGGCGTTTAAGTTTATTTCAGAGTTTTTACACTTAATTTCCCAAAACCAGGGGCCCTAGAGCCATTGCTACACATCTTTTCCAGACTTGTCGGGAATGCAAAGCCAGATTTGATATTATCTATCACATAAAATCAAAGATTTCACTAAAAATAGATATCTAGACACCCCAGTTCGCCACTTGTGAGGGGTGCAGAATTGCAGGTCCAGAGACTCGGTTCTTCCTATCACAGACATAGAGGGATCTACATTGCTCTCTGTCAAGCATAAGGATAGAGATTTCTCGAAGCAGTTTTGATCTGACGACCTCCACCTCAAGAGTCCTGCCTATTTCTGGAATACCCACTGCTTTGTGGGTGTTGGATCCCTCTCCAAACTAGGGCACTCGGCCACCAACAAAGACAACTCTAGCCCTAGGAAGGCAATTACACTAGGCATGATGATATCATTGACAACCATAATAAAATTCTTTCCCAGATTGGGTTCCTACAATCCATGCAAGGGCCAAAAATCATGGCCTTGACGGAGGCTTCACTGTGACATTGCAGCAGCAATTTTTGTCGGAGAAAACAATATTCCTAGTTGCTCTTTCTAGCCAGCGGCTCCTCCTTAACTAAACCCTTGTCTTTAACTAGAAATGCTGGCCAAGAGGTTTGATGAAAACAAGGCTCTTATCACGTGCAATTGACAGGTCTACGAAAACGAAATTGGAAAGAAAAAACCAGCATGGGTTAAGTGGTAGGTCCAACCATCAATGCCTAGCAAAAGTCAATTTGAAGACACGCGGAGAACCAGCGGATCACGAAGAAGACACGCGGAGAACCAGCGGATCCCCAAGAAGACACACGGAGAAATATGGTTGGCTAAATAGACGACGAAATGAACAATGGTTTCCCAAATAACTTCAGAGAAAAATGCCTTACGACGTAAATATAGATTTGAACGAAATGATATATTTATATTTACGTGCGAATAGTTTCTTTTCAAATATACTTTGGCATAAAAGAAATAAAATTATTGCTGCAAATTTATAATAATAATTGAACACTAAGTTCATGCTTTATTAGCTCAACTATTTCATTAACAAAACATTGACTTTTGAATGCATTTATAAATATTAATATTAAGTGAAATTGTAAATTTATTTGGTGCATTGGAAACCACTTATATACTTGGGCATCAAAAAGTAATGAATTATTAATGCATTTTTATACTAACGACTAAAGTTCTATTTTTCAAAGAATTAATTGCATGATATTGTTTCATAGTTTTGCACTAATCTCAATACGCTAATTAATTAGTTATATAATTTTGCTTTAAGAAATTAATGTGTGCATGTTTAGATAGGTTGTATTTAGGTTTATTAATGGACTAACACTTTTTTAAACTTATGTGTTCATTTAATCAAACATATCTTATCACACTTTAATTCCTTAATGTGTCTAACATTACTATTTAAGGGCTCTAAATGCGATTGAGACTTCCATTCCCATCTTCACTTTGAACATCCCTTCAAGGGTGTTTACAGTGGTGCTTCTCTAACCATATTTTTTAGGATCCTCATCATCCCCTTGAACATCCCTACAAGGGTGTTTACAGTATTGTTGCTTTTGTTAGTTTTTAAGATAGAAGAATAAATTGAATATTATTTGTAGAAAAATATAAAATAAGATCATTTAAAGAATAAACATGCACATAAAAAATAGGCACAAATATTTATGTTTGGAAACGATAAGGGGGGAAACCAAGTAACCTTCTTATAGATATATCAATTCAAGATACGTTATCCATCCAAATACATAGCACTCGTATAGAGTTGAAGATAAACCCCAATAACAAGAGAGAAAACTCTTCCAAATACATCAACCATAGAAAATTGTCTTCTACTAGCTTGAGCGAACTTCCTTCTTGTTGGAGTGAACTTGCTTAGTGAAAATGAGGAATGTGTCCTCTATTTATATCTTTCATGTTTGACTTTTTCACTTTTGGAATGGGCCTGACTTATCTTCCTTACATGGGTTGACTTCTCTATTATTGGTATAATAAGTGTTGTTTTAATGTTTCTTCTGGGGTTGACTTAGGGGGATGCCTCATGAAGCTACAAAATCAACACTCCCTCTTAGCCAAGGACACACCATCATGTCGAAACACATATAGATATCACTTAAGTATCATTATTTTCTTGAACATCTCTATATAATAAGGAAGGTCTTCTGACATGACTCAGTCCATTGGAAAGTGTTAACAACTCAACGCAATACATCATGTAGTCAACAAGAAACAACTCAACCTAGTCCATCGGGGAGCCTACATGTTACATCTCAACTCAGTGCATCGAGGAGTCAACAACTCAACCTTTTCCATCGAGGAGTGAACATGCACTAGCTCATCCCATCCCATTAGGGATCCTACATATAACAACATGCACTAGCTCAACCCAGTCCATTAGGGAGCCTACATGTAACAACATGCACCAACTCAACCCAGTCCATCGGAGAGCCTACATGTAACAACATAAACCAACTCAACTCATTCCATCGAGGAGCCTACAAGTAAACAATCATCCAACTCTCTCTCTCTCTCTCTCTCTCTCTCTCTCTCTCTCTCTCATAGGAAGAGACAGACCATTCTCCCTATGTTAGGGAGAATGCCTCACTGATACTACAATATTAATCTTCCCTCTCAATAGCGGAGTCAACATGGGACTAATCTCCCCATCTATCACAGAGTGTTCACGAGAAGGTACTTCCCCATTTTGAGTCACATTAGAAGAAATTTGGGGTCTAAAATGGGCATTATAATCAAATATGTCATGGACAAGTGTGTGATGACTAAGATTTCTCAAACCAATAGAGTTTAAGTATTTTGGTCAATCATTATGCTTGAGATGGACCTATAGAAGTCAATAGTGCTTATACATGTCATATGTTTATTTAATACTCACTAACTCCATATAAATATTACCTTAGTTAAGATTTGAAAGTTCATCTCGAAATACAATAAATAAACTTGAAATAATAAATATACAATATTTTATAATATCACTACTTCCAATTCCTTTAAAACTTAAATCTAACATTAATTAAAATGGTATTGGAGTGATTTTGAAATACTAAAAACATTTATATAAATAATCTTTAAACAATATTATTTAATTTTAAAAGAAGTTATCTTCAAATACCAAATAAAGACATTCCAAGCTTAGGCGGGACAGAGAGCTACGAGAGAGTGAGACACGGAACTTCTAGGCTTGGGCAAGTTAGGTAAAAACCTCTTCCAAAGGGGCTATTAAATAAAGGCTATTTGAGCTCAACATTTCTAATATTACTAGTTAATACCTCTTTTTTTAAATTTAAATATATTTAATTACTACATTCCTTAATACTTAATAATTAGAGCAAATAATAAATATAGAATATTTTATAATATCACTACTTCTAAGTCCTTTAAAACTTAAATCTAGCATTAATTAAAATGATAGAGGAGTGATTTTGAAATACTAAAAACATTTATATAATGTTTTTTTTAATATTTGATGTTAATTGAATTTATCTTGAAATACTAAATAAAAACTTTTAGTATTTCTAATATTACGAATTAATACCTCTTTTTAAAATTTTAAATATATTCAATTACTACATTCTCTCATAATTAGAACAATAGTAATATAAAATAAAAGTAAGTAATATAATTATAATATTATTAAAGGGTACAATTTTAACTAATTAAAATATATAACTTATTAAAAATTAACATATATATTTAATTTAAATATATTTAACTAAAAAACATTTAAATACCAATATAAAATTAATATTTTTAATATTAGTAAATAGTATTTAATAGGTTTTATATAAAAATTAAAATAATAATAGTACTAAATAGTCTATAATAATTTTTATATAAAAAATTATATTGAATAATAATAGTAATTTTTTATATTTAATATTATTGTAAATTTATTTTTCATTATAATTTAAATATATAAATATCATTGAGTATTACATTTTGTTAAATACAACAAAAGTAGTGGTACATTTATAATAATAAAAAATTATAATATAAATTTAAAACAATTACCACTATATCATTTATTGTGTGTGCACAAGAATCTAAACTTTTCATTAATAATTTTAACCCTCATCTCTTAACTCTACATTAACCCAACATACTTGTGAACTACCATTAATGAGATAATATAGGTTGACTTTCACTAGACTTAGTGTGACATGACATATTTGTAGTGTGACGTGGCTTTTTTATCATTTTCCTTACGAGGCCCTTCTTAGACTGCATATTTCCTCAAATGCCTAGGTAGTAATTTCCCCACTCCGTCATATAGTGTTCGGGAGAAGTCATTGCCCCATTCTAACTCTTCTACCCTTAGCCAAGTCACATGGTGAATACTGGGAAATGTCAGATGCATCAATCTCTAGGAGGATGGTGTGAGAAAATAGGGACTAATATTCCCATCTCGTCATAGGATGTTTGAAAGAAGGAACTGACATACTTTGTTTTATTCACTTCTTAGCCAAGTCTCATGGTTAATCCTGAGGGAATGCTCGATGCATCAACACTACTCATCATGCAAAGCCCAATCTCCCCATAGGATGTTTGGGAGAATATGTGTCTTGCCTCTCGTTCATTCACCCTTATCCAAGTCACATGGTTAATACTGGGAGAATTCCCACCCAATGTTGCAAACATTCGTCTTCAAGCTCATCACTTCTCCCTTTTTGCTAGAGCGCCTTCCTCCCTCTACATCTAAGCATATTGTTCTTCATGACGATTAGGTACATCAAGGATCCTCTCAACTGTTTGTATGGTGAGATGCACGAAATATAAATCAAAGAACAACATCACTCAGCTTCTTCATATTTTTCACCATCACTGTATCCATGGACAAGTACATTGCATCATGCTAGATATATTCAGGATCTCAATTGTGTTATTCCTTAACTGAGGAATATCTCATCAGGTCTCAACCACACTACCAATACTGATAAGTGGTTAAAAAGGCAAAGATCATCATCTCAAGCTCATAGGTTAACTCCCTCTGTATCTGGAAATAAGTATCTTTGTCTTAGTGAGGAATAGATCACTAGTATGTATCATCATGAGGAAGGGATCATCATTAGCAATATGTTTTGAATCCTAAGGCACAACTACAAGTAAATTTGAACCCAAAATCCAACAACATATCTGTCTGAATTTCGACATGACTTCGTCTAACATCCGAAAAGGTGGTATATTTTTAAATGTCGGTAGAATTTCATCGGATATTCGACAACCCCAACAATAAGTTGTAAATATGAAAACAAATAGTCACATGAACAACGGGTAAATCCAACGATAACCCATCGAATTTCCGCCAAGTTGATTGTTGATTAACCGACATTAATTTCCATGAATGTCATCATAAATGTGACAGCAAAAGTGTTAGTTAACCGACATATAGTCATCGTAAATATTACGAATTACCGACATTAATATACACAAATTTCTGACCTCGTTGTCGTCATTTTTATGGCATCCTTGTTGGATATAGAACCTCTGTCTAACACACAAATCATTGGCTAAGCGACATGAAGTTCCACCACTTTCATCGGAAATATGACAGTAGTAGTGTCGATTAACCGAAAACATAATCTACCCATAGTTCTAGTTAACTGACATATAGTTGAAAGAAATATTTGACGTCATTATGGTCAGTTGTATGGAAGCCTCATCAAATATAGAATTTAAGTCATCATAAATGAGACGATCATGAGTCGTTTTAAAAAAACATAGTTTATGGGTAGGGGTCCCTCTCAAATGGATCTTAGATTAGCAGCTATCATGTGTTCTCATGTCATGTGTCTCAGTTCATAATTCTCCAAGTCATATGTTTCAATGTCAAATTTCCTACTATCATGTGTTTTTCTACAGTTTTGTATGTTTTCATCTTCAAAAGCATTTGACTAGGTTTTATATTTTGTCTAGTAAGTTTTGTGATGGCTACATGTTATGTCTCATATTAAGTCTCCCAATGCAAACTAAGACCTTATCTTGATAAGTACTCCACTTGAATTGGTATTTAGCATTATTTTTATGAGAGTAGTTTTCTTGAAGCCTAGTTCCAAGGAAAACTAAGAGAAATGGCATAAGATACCCTCACACATGGTAAAAGAATAATATTTTAAAAAGGAATTTTGCATTGGACTTTAACAATGCCAAGTCAATGCTTATACACTTTTTTAGCTCGCATAAATAAACTATTGAAAGTATATAAAGAACCAGGTAGCTATTTTAAAGAAGAGGTAACTATTGAAAGCAGATAAAGAACCAGGTAGCTATTTTAAAGAAGAGGTGCCTAATACCTGAAAAATGATTTAAAAGCCGAAGTTGATTTATTTATACAAACAACCATTCAACCAACAACATCAAAAACTCAATATTATGAAATGTGGCCTATATATTAGCAAGTGGAAACATACTTTTAGAATGTTATTTATCTACGCATGTATAGGGCCAACATCCAGTAGAAAATACCTTTTTTTTAGTGACTAGAAGAAAATATCTAGCTTAGAACAATTTTTTATTTAACTGTGGATTATGCAAAACTATTGGTACTTGTTAGTTCAGTGCAAAGATGAAAGGGATGTAATGGCACACATTCAATCCATCAAAGAAAAAATCATTAGGTAAATCTAGAAATACAAGAAGTTGAGCATCACTATGATATCATCAAATCATTTGAACTGAAGCATGGAAGTTTCATGTCACTACAATAACATATTGAGGGTGCTAAAATGGAGTCATATGAGCATCAAAATAGAGAAATATTCTAGAGTTATTTAAAGCTACAAACTTGGAATATGAACTAGAAATCAGCAAGGCCAAATCTTCGGGTAATACATGCTAATATATGCTACATTGGATTTGGTTTTTGTTGAGATGTTCTTTACAGAAAGGTTACTTTTTAGAGCATGAAAATTGGTGTTCTATTAGATGTGATGGGAAGTTGATCAATGAGTTGGTTTGTAGGTATTTTATCACCGATGATGTGCTCTATTTTATAATAAGATAGCCACTAAGAGGAATATATAAACATGATGATTTACTTCCCAACATAGTTGACGCATTTAAATATTTAAAGGTGTGGGATGATGCTAAGAAAAATAGTATCTTGATCTTTGCATTAGTATCTCATTTTGGTAGTTCATTTGCAATTGGATTCAAACACTTGTTTTTTTACAAATATTCATAGAGGTGTCCTTGTGGATACTATGGTAATTCAAAATGCCGTGAATTTTGGGCTATCAAGCATCCATATACTAGGATCCAAATATTCCATTCTTTCCTATGAAAATCAATCCAAGAATTGATAGAAGGCCAAGATAAGATGGAAATGATGAATCAATAAATGTTACAACCTAGAAGACTTGATATTGCAAAGTCAAAAAGGAAATCAAAAAAAGAAATTTTCTATTCTCGTAGTTCAATACCTTCATTTGAAAGAGATACTCTTGCATACATAGCCTCCGACAAATGTTTCAAAGGAACCAATGTTTACAGGATTTAAACAAGAAATAAACCATATCAAGAAATCAATTGTAGAAATAAGGAAGCAATTGAATACATGCATGTGTGATGAAGACATGGGAATCCTAGGAAATTATTCCAAGACATGTATTATCTCATGAAAATGCCTCAAAATGGCCAAAGTGGATGGTTGTGTTGCTGCTGCAACTTCCTCCCCAAAATATTTTTCATTTTAGGGCCCCTCCTTATTTTTTGATCTTAAGCTTCCTTAGACAAGTTTTCCTTCTTGAATATTTCATCCCCACACTTAGTTTTTTCTTTGATTTGAGCAAGAAACGTTTATTTGACTAAGTTAAAACTCAATTTTTTCTTCCAACATGTTGAAATAACTCATCAAGTTTTTCCAACACATGGGAATAACTCAGTGATTTTTTCCAACACATCGAGTTAACTCGTCCAGTCTTGCTGACACATCGAATCAACTCGGCAAGTTTTGGCGACGTATGGGACAAACTCAGCGATTTATGTCGCCATGTTCACAGGGCATTGGCAAGTTGCTTCTGATTTTTTTCCAAATTTGTTTTAGTTTTGAAATTTTCTAATTCTTCCACCAAGTCAAGTTCATCGAAAAATTTCTTTAAGTTTTTTCGATGCTGAAGAAACCATCGGAAGTTCTCGCTGATTTTTGTCGACAACGGTCGATGAAACTCATCTTTTCTCGCCGACACTGTCGTGAAAAAAACTAAATTTTCACTAGCGATGGATCGGAAGTTTTCTTTAATTTCCACTAACACGTTAAAATGCATTAGAAGCTTTCTCTAAGCTTTCCTGACACCTTAATTCTTTCGGTTTTTTCCGCCACACTTTATCCATCAGAGGTTTCCAAAGAGTTTCATTGGAGGAGTTCTTTGATTTTTTTCGACGTTTACATCAGAATATTTTGATGGGTTTCTTTTGACAGTGTTAGAGGAGCTCATCATTTCTCGCCAACACCATCTCAACAACTCACATTTTACCATCGATGTATCGGAAAAACTTGGAGAAAATCATCGACAAATATCGGTGTTGCGTGGCGAGTTTTTAGAGTTGGTGCCAAAACAATGTTTTAAACCTATTCCATTAATTACCTTTCAACCAACGTATCAATGATTTTTTTAACGATTTATATATATATATAGACAGTGAGTTTTTTTGGATTGTTATCGTAAACCCTATTTTGGAGTACATTGAATCACCGACATACATTCGGAGCCTTTGCATCACTACGCCCAACACCGTAATTATCACGATAGTTGAAAAGTAGGCACATGAACCTATCCTCTTGTCCTTTTGTTCTTCTAGAAGCTTTAAAAAACTATATATGGGTAAAGGTTTAGGGTTTTAGAGTAGTTATTTTTTTCCTATCTTATTCGCAACCCTTTCCTCTTAGAAGAAAATCTGTGGCCATTAGGGTTTTTTGGGCATACAATTAAGAGTCACCTAGAGAGTGTTTTGAAGATCACCTTGGCCTCATGGCCATTTTAATTCCCCGGAATGCAATCTTGGGAGGGAGTGGAATTTTTTCAAGACTCTTCTAACATGTTAGCTCAACCTTCATGGAGTTTGTCCCAGCCTTTGTCGTGCAGTTTGGGTTGGTTGTCCAAGCCAGTAGTATAGTTATTTTGAACCTCAAGGATTTTGCGATAAGGTTGCTCTGGGATGGATGTTCCACTTTGTTAGAATAATCAACCCATAGTTACCCATATTTGACATTAATTATTCATTTTTGTGTTATTCCTCGATTCCTATATTCCTCACTATGATAGTTGGCTTCCACATGCACCTAGAAGTCAACCCTTGCTCAAACGGGGTCATGGAGCGCTTTGAAATAATCTTGGAAACAATTTTAGCATATCTTATTTTATTCCTAGCTTTTAAAAGTGTAGTTCTACTTTTTCTGAAAGCTGCCTTGCTTTATAGTAGTTTTAAGGCAAAAAGGAAAAGCTAGTCTAGGAGTAACTGCCTTCTTTTTTTCCCACATCGTCCTCCTTCCTTTTCCCCAAAAAAAGCATGGATCTGACCTCTTTCCATCACTTATTAATTGGCATATGTTATTTATCCAATTTGTGAGCATCTTCATAGATTTGGAAAGTCTTTTTTGCACCTATGGGGGATTTGACTTGTTTTAGTAAGCCTGTTTCTTTCACTAATTCGAATAGAAACAGTATGATTTCAAATATTTGATGTAATTATATATTTGAGCAGCCTATTACTCCATATGGTTGTCTGATGTACACTTATTCAATACAGGATTAAGTTCTGGTCCAATTTCAGTCTCCTTTTGTGTGAATTTTGCATGTTTGATTAGCAATTTTGTGAGTGTAATTGTTCTATCACTTGGGTTCAATTTCCACATGGTATCAGAGCCTTTGTAGATCAATTTATATCCTTTCAAATTTTTATTTTAGGTTTGACATCACTGACTAGGAGCGCATTCTGCTCTCTAGAGGGCACAGTTGCTGAGATATGGACCAATCTCGAAGGATCATCTTGACTCCATTCAATTTCTTCGAATGGAAAGATGAGATGGAGATATTGTTGAGAGTGAAAGGTATATACAAGGTTACCATGGAAAATTATACAGATCCCAATGCAGCTGCAGAGAAAATTAAATGGCACAACAAGAGGGATGAGGCCTATGGTCTTTTGTGCTTGAGCATTTCAAGAGACCTCATCTTTCATCTTGATTCATTGACATCACCTAATGAGGTTTGGGAGAATATTGAAGATATTTTTGAAAATACATATGAGATAAGAGGGAATCAAATCAAGAATGAATTGATCTCCTTGATTCCCAGTAGTTTTGAATCATTGCAACTCTACTTTTCCAAGTTTAAGGCCCTTATTTTGCATCTAAAACAATGTGGGATCGAAAAGAAGGAAGCACAACTAGTCTTGACTATACTATCAAAGCTTGGTCCTGACTATTCAGTGTTTCTTTAGACCTTCCATGCCACCAAATTGATACCTTGAACCTGGAATATTCCTAATCTTGTTGAGTTCATGGAATCCCTCACGCAGGAGCAAGATAAATTGGTAATGATGGGCACCATCAAACCTTCCAAAGACCAAGATTTGGTTGTTGTAGATTCAAAGGTGAATTCAAAAAGAAAGAAAAAAGATAAAAATCCACCTGAGCAAAAGAGAGACAAGTCAAAGTCTCAATAGGAGGCCTTAGGCTCCAAGAAGAACTTCCAAAAGAAAAAGAACAAAGGAGAAATGAGCAAGTGCGCATACTGTAGTAAGGGCTATCATACTAAGAGATCTTGTATGAAAAATAAAATGGACATGTTGACCCAACTCTTGGAGAAGAACAACATCTCCCTTCCCGATTTCTCAAAGAAGAGGGAAGGAGGATCAAATTCAAAAGACAAGGAGAGAGTACATGCTTTGGTTGTTGGAACCTCAAGCTCACCTAACTTCATCATTGATTCTGGAGCTTCCAGACATATGGTTTCAAAAAGGGAGGTATTCTCCTCTTTTGACATGTCGAAAGGTCCACTAATAGTTTTGGGGGATAACTCTCTGATCGAAAATATGAGGAAGGGTAGGATTGATATTGACCATGGTGATTTCAATAATGAGTTGTATGTTCCAGGTCTTGCCACTAATCTCTTGTCAGTATATCAGATGACTCACACTAGGTATCCAAAGAAAGTCATCTTCTCTCGTAATGAAGTTGAAATCTCAGATATTTCGAATGGTATAGTCATAGAAAAAGGTGTTGTAGATCACACTTCGAAGGTATACAAGTTTTACCATTTTATACCATACTCAAACCCCTTTTCTGTTATCACCCATGCTAATGAGGAAAGCAAGCTTTGGCATGAGATATTTGGCCATCTTAACTATAAGTATGTTTCTGATTTTAGTGACAAAGATATGGTCATAGGGTTACCACAGATTAATTTTTCTAAGGGATTCTGTTAAGGTTGTATCCTAGGGAAACACCCAGAGCACAAATATGAGAGAGATAGTCATGAGAGAACCTCTGCACCTCTTCAGTTAATACACAGTGACATTGCTGGTCCATTCCCTCATATGTCCATGAGTCAAGAAAAATATGCACTCACCTTCATAGATGACTTTTCTGGGTATTGTGGGGTCTACTTCCTAAAGCACAAGTCTGAATTTTTTTACCTCTTCAAGGTCTTTAGAGCCTTGGTTGAGAACCAATCTTGGAGGAGACTCAATATCCTCATATATGACAATGGTAGTGAGTATGTCAAGTCTGAGTTCATCCATTATTGTAAATATGTAGGTATCTATTGTAATCTCACGGATCACAGAGGGTTACCAATAATACACATTTAAAAGCATATAGACATATCAGAGACAAGAAGCAAGAACACATATATGGAATAATAGATTATACTATAGTGAAAGGGTCCATACAAAACATATAACTAAACTGAGTTCTCATCTAGCTCAACAGCCTAATATATATGATTTACAAATAACTACCTGTCAGTTCGGTCAACCGACATGACCTTATGTAGTCGACCTAATCTCTAATTAGTCGGCTAATCAAATTAGTTGGATTATCGACTTAGTCGGCTTACCGACTAGTTCCTCCAACATCTCCCCCACGAACAAAACTGTTCTTTATCCCGAAGAAAAACGGCAGGTACTCAAAAATTCTTTGTCTGTCTAAAGTAGTTATTTATTTTTTTGTCTTTCATGGGCTATGAAGTCGAATAGTTGGTCGTTTCTGTACACAGACCTCCACAATTGCTTCTGCTGTCACGGCTAGCTGATGTTGGAATTCTGTCCAATTTTTTAGTACTTTCTGGATGTTTGTTGTCGGAAATGTAGTGGAACAACTGCTTCTTGTCCATAGACTAGTCGAAATGGTGTTTGGTCTATTGAATGCTTGTATGCTATTATGTAAGCCCATAGTAATGCAGGTATCTTCTCGTCCCAGTTGTCTTTATCGATGTTACAGATTTTTGTTAGGCCTTTTGTTAATGTTTTGTTAAATGCCTCAATTGCTCCATTCGAGTGAGGGTGATAAGTTGTACTACGTCGGTGGTCAATTTGGAACTGATATGTTAGTGCTTTAATGGTTTTATTAATAAAGTATGACCCTTGGTCACTGATTAGGGTTATTGGACATCCAAACCTGGTAATGATATTTTCATAGATAAATTTAGAAGCTACCTCACTGAAACATGTGTTGACTGGTTCTGCTTATTCCCACTTGGTTACATACTCTAATGCAGTTATTATGTACCTTGCACCTATTCTTTTTGTTGGTATGGGGAACGGTCCTATGGAGTCGATGGCCCAAATTTCAAATGTCAAACTTGGGTTTACTGATATCAAGGGAATTTCTATACTAGGTAGAGGTCAACCCAGTCATTGATATCTGTCACATTGGCTCACAAAATTTTTACAGACTTTGTGAAGTGTCGGCCATCATAACCCTGACTGTTGGATTTTCTTGGCAGTTGTGTCTGCTTGAAAATGTCCTCCCACTGGTCCATAATGTGCTTCATACATAATATTATTTCTTTCATGTTCTAGTACGCATATTCTGAGGATATCGTCCAAGCCTATGTTATATAAGAATCCATTTATGAGGCTATATGGTGCAGCTTTCATGGCTAAGATTTGTTTCTTCTTTGTACTCATGCCTTCTGGTGCTTGTCCATCTTCTAAGAACTGAGCTATTTCCTCTAATTCTGCCGAAACTGCTTCTATTCAAAATAAATGTGCATCCGGTAGGTCGTCTTTGACTGTCTCGACTTTGAGCACTGTGCGAATTGGTTTTGGTGTCTCTAAATGGTATGATTTCCATTGAAATCTTTTTCCTTCTAGATTTTCATTTTCCATTTGTAGCCTTTTCGATTATGGTGTTGTCTTTGTTTGTATGTTATTTCAGTTTATTGTCGGTTGGTCGTATTTTAGGGTTTTGTTCTTAGTTGGTTTTATAAATGCCTTAATTTGTTTTGTAGTTTTGACTAAGTTTTCATTTTGTGGTATAAAGCTGAAATCTTTAATAAAATTCTCTCTTAGTTCATTCCATAGGAATGTTTCACCCCGAGCTTCTTCCATTTTGTACCATTTATTTGGTAATTCGAATAGCGTTGATGGAAACAAGTGTGGCCATGTACGTTCATCCTTATACCCATGTCTTTTCCATTCTTTTTCACATGTTCTTATGTGGTCTTCTGGATCCTGCCCTTGGATGAACATAGGTATTTGGGCTTGATTGGTTAACTTTTTTCCTCCAAATATTTCTATGAAGTAGGTTGAAGTTGTTGTCCATGTCTACAATCTTGATTGATGGGTATCCCACCATCTAGCAACTTATTCTGTGAAGGTTTCCACTAAGCTTTGTAGTCGTCCATGTTCACCAATGTTTCCGGATACTTGTTCTATATGCATAACTGTTGATTCTTTTTCTTTGTACCTTGGGATTTGTGTAATACTTACATTTGTTGGTTTTAGGGTAGGATATTCCCTAGTTTTATTTTCAAATATTTTTGGGATGATGGACACCAAGAAGCACTGTTGGAATGGTTTCTTCTGCACTTTTTGAATGGTCCAGCAACCTCTTGCTTGTGTTTCGTAGTTCTCGACTTCCCAATCATATAATTCTACATCTGAATTGTATCCTACTGAATCTTGATTGCCTAAGTGAAATTCACCATAGACATTGGGTTCTGTGTAGTCTTCATTGTTTTGTATCTGATATAATTGTTGGATGTCGACTTCTTCATCAATAGGTTCTATCCAAGGTTCTCCTTGGGATGGATGAATAGGTACTATGACTTTTTGTCCATTCCCTTCTAGTTTTATTCTTTCCTTATCTAAGGATATCGATGCTTTCATTTTTCTTCCCCAAGGTCAACCTACTAACGCTAGGAAGGAACTAGATCCTTCCTTAGGGTCAATAATTTCAAAGTCGACTTTGGTCAATATTCCTTTTATGGTCATGTCGACATCTCTCCAAACTCCGATAGGTTCAATTAGACCTTGGTCGGTTAATTTTAGGTATATGGGTGAAAAATTGAAGTTAGGTAACACTTCCGTGAGAATCAGGTGCCAAACCAACATAGCAAGAGTTATTCAGCCAAATAACTATATTTATTCGGTCGAATATTTATAGTTTTTCGGTCGAATAACTAATCATTTATTCGGCCAAATAAACTTTAATGATAACCGTTTAATTTGATGAAATAGATTGTCGACCGGAAATTTTTTTCGACAATATTCGGCCGAATAATTTTTTATTATATAAGCTCAGCTGCGGGCCCATTTTCATTGTTTGGCCCATAGCGAGTTGTCATTTTTCGACCACCTGTCACCCCACTTGTCTCGTTTTTCCACACGGATTGCCACCTGTCTCATCCCTGTCCACGTCACCCATCTGTCTAATGTGTGTATCCGCCATCTTGCCACCCTGCATCGTAGACTTCTATTCGGCGTTTAGGTCTGTTCGGTGTGGAGGGCATGGAGGTCGTGGACGTTTGTCCCGTGGAGATCTTTTCGTCGACGTGTACATGGTCTTCTCCTGGTGTGGTCTTCTTATGCTGGCTCTTGGCTTTGAGGTAAGCCATTCGAACTATTATATTAATATTATTAAGGGATTGTATAAATTGTTATGTGCTTGTTTCATCTCATTTTAGTAATGACATAATTACAATGGTAGTAAAGGAAGAGTTGAATAGCTCTACCCAGTTGGGTAGAGTTGAGCAGCTCTGCCCATTTGCGCAAAGTTGAGCTCTACCAATTTGGACAGTTTTCTTACTTTAAATGATTTTATCTAAACAAAATTTAACATAAATGTTGAAATCTGTTAATGTGTTTTATGTTAATATATTTCTTGATTAGCTTATATTTATTATAATTTTTACTCAGCTATGAACAAATGGACAGAGCTAGTCTGATTTTTCCATTTGGACAGAGTTGATCGGCTCTGTCCATATAGACAGAGTTGAACAGCTTGTCCAGATGGATAGTGCTGATCAACTCTGTTCATATGGATAGAGCTGATCAAGGCCCTATGTAAACAATTTATATGATAGTTGAAAGCAATATATATGACAGTTGAATAGCTCTATCCATTTGGACAGAGTTGAATAGCTCTTCCCATTTGGACAACTTTACTTATTTTATACGATTTTAATTAAATAAATTTCAATATAAAACTTTAAATCTGTTAATGTTTTTTTTGTTTCTATATTGTTTAATTAGCTTATTCTTGTTCCCAATGTACATGAAATTTTACAGAATATTTAGACAGCTCAGTTTAAAAAAAGTCCATAATTTTTTAATTAGCTTAGTTTTATTTTCTATGTACATGGATATAAAATATTTAGAGAGCTTTGTCCAAAAAAATCCATGGTTATGTAGGCTTAAATAACTACATCAGTATGTAGCATCTTTAAATGATATTTGATACATATGGACATTTAAGACTGTACAGGTTGCAACTCTGTCCAAATGGATAGTTATGATCAGCTCTGTACAAATAGACAAAGCTGATTTGCTCTATCCATTTGGACAGAGTTGATGAGCTTTGTCCATATGGACAGAGTTGAACAGCTCTGTCCAAATGGACAGAGTTGATCAAGCCCCTAAGTAAACAATTTATTTCTGTATGTTTTTTCGTTGGTAGGGAACATGATTTCAAAACCTTTTCATTTTACTACTTTGTGTTACAACTTCAGCTGTAGTGTAATAACTATATAGTTTTGTTCTTAACTACTATTTGCTCTAGTCCATACAACTAATAGCTGAAGTATAAGTCTCATGGCACATTATGAGTATCTTAGTCCATGATGCATTGCATTAAGTAACATTTCCATTTCATGCTTTTCTGAAACATAGAGAGAAAATGTTAGATAGATAAAGGCAAGTTTATGTGTATGTAGTTAGTCTCTAGACGCTTCATTGCTTTATACAACTAGAGGCACTAGGATATATAATATTAGAGATATCTAGGTTTTTATTAAAATATTATTTTTTATAGTTGCTAGGTCATTGAAGTTGATTAATTAACATGTAGAAGGTTAGGCCCTTAGTGATTGACATGTGTCGGGGTCAAAATTTTATACAACATGCTTAGCAACCATTATATACCATTGTATTTAGTGGATTTAGGGACCTTTCTTATCACAAAGAAGCTTCATTGTCTTTATATATGTTATTTTTTCATACCACCTTTGTATTTTCTATTTATATTACATTGAAAGCTTAATTTTAATAGTAGCTAGATCTTTGAAGTTGATTAATTTTACATATAGAAATTGATATGTGTGTAAATTTGTAGATATCATATCCAATGGAGAGAGAGCCACCTTTGAGATAGAAGCATAGGAGGTCATCACATTCTTCAAGAGTCGGTGTCCAAAATGAAAATCGAAGATTGTCGACTTCACCTCGAGACTCGAGCCTATTGTATAATTCACATTCATCTGATCATCGATGTAGGGATAGTGGTAGAGATGATTCCCCTTTATCATCTATGGGTGAACGTGGATCTCGACCTTCTGTGTGGGAGACAAGTGTGGAAGCAGAGCAAGGATTGCAAGAGGCTCGTCATCATACACAAGGTGGCGAAGGTCGAGCAAGGATGCAATATGTCCAGCTAGCTGAGGGTTGTACGCCCATTACGACCTATCCATCAGATTTACCTGATGAGATTCCATGGGAAAGTGGGCTTCAACAAACAACTCTTGAAATTTGTAGGGCTCACTATGACAAGCTGCAAAATGATCTTTCTAGTTTGGATCTCGCTCTAGAGAACAAACAAAGTATAGAGATGGTTTTGTTATCTTTACAAAAATTTATTGAGGTATATGAGGATCTTGGACCAACAACAGATGGTTTTGTTGCCTTGATGCAAAGAATAAAGGCAGAAGTGATGGGTCCAGATAAGTGGGTTGTTGTGAAGGAAAGGGTGACTAAAGAACATGCCAACTCAATTTTCAAATTCAAAGAGGGCCATGGAACGATGAGGTTCCTAATTATTTTGCTAGGTTTTTTTATGCTGATTTTTTTTTAGGAATGAAGCCAAACTATACTGATATTCATTCTGAGTTTTATGGAGTTGGAAAGGGGAGGATATACAATCGAAAAGGTGCCCTTAGAGATCCTAGTACTCTTCAACCTCCACCTCCGATATCTCGTCCACCTAGGCTTGTGACTTACAAATTAGAGATGGAGCCCACATCACAAGTTGGGACAACTGTAAGGCATAATGTTGCCGAAGGTTTGACTTTGGCTTTTGTAGGAGTTGATGTTGGATTGAGTCAAGAGAAGGCTCGTGCCACTATTCGACAAAATTTTGTATACAAAACGGATGATGAGTTGGATTGTATGGGCATTGAGATTTAAAGGCCTATGTGAAGCTTTCTCGTAATATAGCTTCGGATAGAATATCTAATGACACCTCAAGCATAGGAGAGGTTTGTGTACTTTCAATCCATTATTTTTTTTATTCATTATGAATTAAACTTTTAGTTACATTATATCTATGTATGATAAATTATTTTTTGATGTATAGTAATAAATACATTACATAAATGTTTATTGTTTTCAATTTTCCCGATTGTTAAATGAACATAATTTTAGAGTCTCCACTAGTCAAAATGTTAAAAATGTAGAAGAGCATATTGGAGAGGTATACTTAAAATTTACACATTTATATTTAAGTTTGAAAAAAAAATTGCTTTTAAATTTAACTATGTATCTTATTGTTAAGTTGACTTATTTATGCAGGTTTCATTAGATTCGAACTTTTTAGATGATTTTCCATCTATTGTGAGCTAATGTTTTATTTTTTTTTGTTTTTTAAGTTAATTGCTAAGCTTAATATTTTTTACTTTTATTATGAATTATTTATTAACAAAATTTAAATTTTAAGGGAAGAGAACATATTGAAATTGGAGGTGAAGGTATAGGTTCATTGATGGATGTGGATATTGGCACCAAGGTAATTTTGTTCATAATTGAATTGTTTTTTGATATATATGTTTAAATAGTTTAAATAATATTTGACATTTCTAAATTGCTTTTATATATGTTAAATCTTGGGTCTCTTCGATCTTTTCGAGGAAAAGGAAAGACTCCATTGGACGATAACGTTGGAATTGTAAGTTTAATATTTTATTTCTTTTATATCGTTTAAAATAGTCTAAATAATTTGTAAGATTTATAAATTGTTTTTATATATGTTGTAGCTTGGGTCTACTCCACCTTTTAGAGGCAAAGAGAAGACTTTGTTGGATGATAGAGAATTGGAGGTAATTTTGTTGATAATTGAATTGTTCTTCGATATATTAGTTTAATGTTTTAATGTTTTGATTTTGGTTTAAAGCTTTTTAAATAATTTATGTTATTCATAATCTATTTTTATACATGTTGCAGATTGTTACGAGTTCAAGGGAAACGAGTCCAAGGGAAGACTTGGACATGGAGGAGCTTAATTTTTGGATTATATACATGTACTTTGAACTCACATGTACACAATTTTTGGATTATATACATGTATATTGAACTCACATGTACATGATTTTTTTTTGGATTATATACATGTACATTTATATTACATGTTCATGAATGTTTTTTTGGATTATATAAATGTGCATTGACCTTATATATTGTTTTTGGGATTATATACATGTATATGTAAAGGTTAGGAATGTTAAGAAGTTCTGATAGGTGCAAATATATGAATGTATGTAATTTATTAAATTAATGTTTTTTGTTGAGAAGTTGAGAGTGATAGATATGTAATGAAGTTTTGATAGGTGCAATATAATGTTAGGAGTGAATGCTTTGATAAGTGAAATCTAATGTTAAGAATGAATATATGGAGAATGGATATGGAAATGTCAATGTTATGAATGTTAAGAAGTTTTGTTAAGTGCAATGTTAGGGGTGAATGTAGGAATAGGGGAATGTTAGGAGTGAATGTTTTCATAGGTGCAATGTTAGGAGTGAATGTGGAAATAGGAGAATGTTAGAAGTGAATGCTTTGATAAGTGCAATCTAATGTTAAGAATGAATATATGGGGAATGGATATGGAAATGTTAATGTTATGAATGTTAGGAAGTTTTGATAGGTGCAATGTTCGAGGTGAATGTAGAAATATGTTAGGAGTGAATGTGGGAATGTTAGGAGTGAATGTTTTGATAGGTGCAATGTTAGGAGTGAATGTTTTGACAAGTGCAATGTTAGGAGTGAATGTGGAAATAGGGGAATGTAAGGAGTGAATGCTTTGATATGTGTAATCTAATGTTAAGAATGAATATATGGGGAATGGATATGGAAATGTTAATGCTATGAATGTTAGGAAGTTTTGATAGGTGAAATGTTAGGGGTGGATGTAGGAATAGGGGAATGTTAGGAGAATATTAGGAGTGAATGTTGAAATAGGGGAATGTTAGGAGTGAATGTTTTGATAAGTGCAATTTAATGTTAAGAATGAATATATGGGGAATGGATATGGAAATGTTAATGCTATGAATGTTAGGAAGTTTTGATAGGTGAAATGTTAGGGGTGGATGTAGGAATAGGGGAATGTTAGGAGAATATTAGGAGTGAATGTTGAAATAGGGGAATGTTAGGAGTGAATGCTTTGATAAGTGCAATTTAATGTTAAGAATGAATATATGGGGAATGGATATGGAAATGTTAATGTTATGAATGTTAGGAAGTTTTGATAGGTGCAATGTTAGGGGTGAATGTAGGAATAGAGGAATGTTAGGAGTGAATGTTTTGATAGGTGTAATATTAGGAGTGAATGTTGAAATAGGGGAATGTTAGGAATATTAGGAATGGTAGGAAGTGTTGATATGTGCAATGTTAGGAGTGAATGTGGAAATAGGGGAATGTTGGGAGTGAATGCTTTGATAAGTGCAATCTAATGTTAATAATGAATATATGAGGAATGAATATGGAAATGCTAATGTTAAGAATGAATGCTTTGATAAGTGCAATCTAATTTATGAATGAATATAGTCAGAATGAATATGGAAATGTTAATGTTAGGAATGTTAGGAAGTTAATGTTAAGAATGTTAGGAAGTTTTGATAGGTGTAAATATATGAATGTTTGAAATAAATGTTAGGAAATGTTAGGTGCAAATATATGAATGAATCTTAAGAAAGGTTAGGAATGTTAGGAAGTTTTGATAGGTGCAAATATTTGAATATAATAATGAATATAGGGGAATGTTAATTTTAAGATTGAATATATGCGGAATTTCATGCTAGGAGTGAATGTGGAAATGAGGGAATGTTAGGAGAGAATGTTTTGATAGGTGCAAATATATGAATGAATGTTAGGTAGTGTTAATAGGTGTAAATATATGAATGAATGGTAGGAAATGTTCGAAATGTTAAGAAGTTTTGATAGGTGCAAATATATGAAATTTAGTTAATGTATGATTGTAGATGTAGTGTTGAGAACTTGAGAATGTTAGAATTGTTAGAAAGTTTTGATAGAAATATTTTTTATTATTAAGGTAATTAACAACTTGATTCTGAATTTTAATATTTTTTATACTAAAGTAATATTATAAATTTAATTATTATATTTATTTTATGTTCCTTACAAGAAAATAAAATGAGCACTACAAAAAAACAAACTACAAATAGCATTTCTATATAACCCCCCAGGATTTAAAGAAAGGTGATGAAATGGATAATGAAAAACAAAAAAAAATACGTGTAGAGTTACAGGGAGAATTCAAAAAGTTAAGGCCTTTCATGTTTGATGGAGAATTTGAGGAAGTGATAGAATCTTGGTTGTTAAATCTACTCCATGGTCGAAGGAGGTTAAGAGTGTCAGTAGCATATGTAGTAAAAAGTTGAGTTGAAAAAAAATTTAAAAATTATTGAAAAAATGTATATGTCAAAATGATATTATGATGAGAAAGCTCAATAATTCAATGATTTGAGACTAATATTGTTAACCATGGAAGAATTTGTAACTGAGTTTGTAAATTTACAACACTATGTACCATATCTAAGAGTTGAAAAAACTAAGGTATATAGTTTTATCAGTGGTTTACCCCTAGTGTATAAGGAAAAGATTGGGTTTGAAATTCTTCAACAATGGATGAAGCAATTAGAAAGGCCTATTTGTGCTACCATTTGTTTAAACAAATATCCAAATTGAGTAGAAGTTGGAAAAATAAAATAAAAAAATTGAAAAGACCGTTCAACATAGGAAATGATTTACACCCACACCTTTTGGAAAAGGAACAAGAGGTCATACTGATAAAAATTACAATAGGTGAGGTTCAACCAATAGCAATGGGGTAAAGAGTATCGAAACTTCCACTGGAGGATGGAATAGTAACCTGCAAGCACGTTGCAGGATGCTTGTACTGTGAATGACATAGCCAAGAATATCCCTATAGTTAATGTTTCTTTGGAATATCGGCAGGTGGATCATCAATACACCATGTTGGAAGTAGAAGGTAAAGTTTTGAACATACATGTTTCAATACTTATCAATTCAGGGTCTAGTTTAAGTTACATTGCATCAAAATTAGTTGAAAAGTGTAAACTTAGTAAGGAAAAACAAAAAAATGCATGGTTGGTATAGCTGGCGACAAAGGTAAAAATGAAATTTACAGAGATAGTTAAAGATTTGTTATTAGCTTTTAATGACTTGGATACCTTAGTTAATTTAAATATACTTCTCCTAGGATCCTATGACATTTTGATAGGTATGGATTGTCTAGAATCTCATAAAGATGTTATCGACTATTTGCATAAAAAATTTAGTAGTGTGGATGAGGAAGATAAGTATCATACAATGAATGAAATTTATAGACCTTTATCTACACGACAAATTTCAGCACTACAATGTAAAAAGTGTATTAGGAAAGGGTGTCAACTTTATGGCGTCAAAATTAAAGAATTTGAGCCCGAAAAATAAAAAATGGAATTAGAACAATTTCCTATTTTAAAGGAATTTGAAGTTTTATTTTGTGATAAGATATCAGTATTACCACCTAAACAATATTTAGATTTTAACATAGATATAATGTCGTTTCCAACACTAGTATCATGAGCTCCATATCATAAGAGTATCCCAGAATTAATGAAATCAACAATACAATTACACGAGTTGCTATAGACAAGGGATATATTAAGCCTAGTGTATCTTCTTGAAGAGTACATGTTTTGTTCGTGGGTGTGTTAGTAATATGATAAATTGTAATGTATTATTATTGTTTACTGTCGTGAATGGATAACTTATAGTTGATGAATAGATAACCAACCATTGATGGTAGATAATTAGAAAAACACGAGCTAAAAAAAAAATCGGCAGATGAAAGTTTTTCCAGCCGACGATTTTTTTTTCGTTTGCGTTGTAAATAACGGTTCCGTAACGGAAAAACATTGTTCGGAAGAATAATTTTTCGGCCGAATAATTGTTTGGCCAAATAACCTCTAAGACCAAAAACCTGCAAAATTTTCAGGTTTCTCCATTTTTGGAAAGTAAAATGGATGCCTTACACTACAAATTGACTGTCGGACTTGATACCATTAGTTTCGTCATTGAATCTATTTTCTGTAGGTATATATTTTGTTGTGTATAGGTGAGATCCGCTATTTTTTTTTTTTTTTGTTTCTTAACATGTGTCGAGGTTTGTTTCATCTCTTTCAAGATGTGGTGAAATGAAAAATATATAACTTTACAAATACACCACCTAAAAAATCGAAACAAATATGGTGCGCTTAATTGGAGTGTCTAATTCAAAAGGGTATTCGTAGATTTTTTAATTTTTATAGTCAATTGCGAGAAAAGTGGTGCAACCAAACACATGTTGAAAATCGACAAGGTTTCCCCATTGATCAAATTCAAATAAATATTATAGTTAGTGTATAGATCCGTTGGTTACAAATTTATAGTCATCGCAATAGTATATTGTGTGTATATTGTCGTAACATATTTTGTTTTTGCAAAACACAAGTTTAACAATGATTTTAGTGGCGCAACCAAACATGTTTATTTTTTAGTCCTTTCATTTTATAAGGACACATTGTCAAACATTTTCCGAAACAACATATCAAATATCAATAAAAAAATTTGAAAAAATTATGAATAGAAAGCTAACATAATTCTCTAAAAGTTTTGTTTTTACTTGAAAGTGAAATTCTAAACGAAAATATCACTTTCATTTGCCCAAAGTTGAAAAACATGAAAAAATCAAATATATTTTTTCATAAGACCCCCCAAAATAGACACCCATCTTCATGGATTCACCCATATTCCTAACTCATATAGTCGAGGTCTATCCAATTGTTCCAAGTGTCGTGAGTCGTCATGTTTACATGTGATCCGAAGTCGAGCACAACTTGTCAGACATGGTATCTTCAATTTCTAGGTTGACAAGTGGGTCGGCATCGCTTTTGTCCTTCTAGTTTAGACTGTAGATATTTCTTGTTTGTTTTACTGTATTATTGTTGTGTTTTATTTTATACAATAGGTCAATGAATTGAGA
Organism: Pseudotsuga menziesii; assembly: GCA_001517045.1. Lineage (NCBI taxonomy): Eukaryota > Viridiplantae > Streptophyta > Pinopsida > Pinales > Pinaceae > Pseudotsuga > Pseudotsuga menziesii. The sequence continues at coordinate 142,931 of LPNX010988351.1, forward strand.
CACTATTTTATCAGTTTGTACTAGAGGTATTAGTTCCTTAACTATGCTTTGTCGATTAACATCAGCTTCTTCTTGTCGAGAAAATTATTTAAATATATTCGATGCATCTTTATACAGTTGTTTTTGTTTAGCTGGGTTAGGATAATCATTCTTTTATTTTATTTTGCTTATTCATGGATTATCATTCATAATTTTTGTCCCTTGTTGGGTTACTATATGCGGATTCTTTGTATTGATGATATCATGTTTTTCCACGCATGACAAGACATTAACATTTTTATTTTTATTTATTTTATCAAGCATAGTAGGGAAATTCTCTAATGAATGATCCCCTACTCCACAGCTAGTACAAAATTTTAAGTTAGCTATGTCCTTGTATGAACAGTCTGCATATCGGTGTCCTTCTTTGTAGCACGTGAAACATTGAATGGGTCGACGTGGTCGGTTGTCGTGATTCCCAAAGAATCAACCTCAACCTACATATCCTCCACGTTGGTTGTCAAACTGGTGCTCATATCAACAACCTTCGTATATTTGATTATTCTGTTCATTTTGAGCATTGTTTTGCTGATCATTGTTCTACGCGACTACGTTTGTATGGTAGACTGCCTGGTAGTTTTGTTGATTTTTTAAGTTTAAGTGGCAGTCGACCATAGCATGACTTTTCACTTCACAGATAGCACACCAAGATGCCCTACCATTTTTCATGTTAAACGAGCAATCTTTTGTTGTGTGTTCTCCATGTTCTTGCCAAATGTCGCAAAAACACTTTGTTTGCACAAATCGAACATCCTTTCGGCTGATGTCCTGTTGACAATTATCTTTTGAATGTTCAGTCATTGAGCATTTCAAGCACCATACATCTTGACTCTTAAGGTTTATCTCTTTTAAAAATTTCTGCATGATCTCGAGCTGTTCTTCCAGCCTAGTATCCATGGGATATGCTAGGAAGTCTTCATCCATCTCTACTTCTAGGGCTTTAGTAAGCGCATCTTCATATGTTTTGAATGTCTCCAGGCTTATGTGTCACCGAATTTTTTGTGATAGACCTGCAAAAAACCACTAAATTAATAGTTGCTCATCAATTACATAAGCCAATTGGCTAAGAAGGTCTTTCCAGCGTTTGTCGTAGTCACGGACAGATTCTACTGGCTTTTGTGATGTTGTTTTCAATTTCTTAGCTGCCAGATGTTTTGCATCTGAAGTTTTAAAAAACAATAAAAATTGCACTTTGATTTGTTCTTTAGTTGCTTGAGGGGTTCTTTCATAAAAGGTCATATACCATGTTAGTGCTCTTTTCCTCAAGGCACCAACGAACTGCACCATATGTCTATCTTCATCTATGACCTAGTTTGCCTCCCATGTTGACTCACAGATGAACCAATGTCATCTAGGATATTCATCGCCCTCATATAGAGGGATATGTGCTAACCCATGACCCATGTCGGACTTGTTGTCGATGTCTTCTTCAGGAGGTGGTGGCGGTGGAGGTGGTGGTGGGGGTAGTGGGATATTTTGCTTATTTCTTTGTGCAGAACTATTGTCGACGGAACTCTTGTTCCCATCATTTGTTTTTCTTGTCGTTTCTTCTATGACAAGCAGTCGGTTGGGGTCGACTTCTCCTGTCAATGTCCAACTGCAATTATTTGTATGCAGGTCCAAATTTTTTGTATTCTCCAAAGCTATATTTGGCAGGGGGGGTGCTCCTTCATGTGTCAGGTAAAGTAAGTGGATACTTTGGTTGGAGGGGTATGTTAGAATAATAAACCCATATTTAGCTACCTTAGACATTAATTAATCCATTTTTATCTTATTTACCTAGTTTCCAATATTCCACTCTATGCAAGTTGTCTTCCACATGTCCTAGAAGTCAAACTTGCTAAAAATGAGTCATGGAGTGCTTGGGAGACCTTCTGAAATCCATATTTAGCATATCTACTTTATTCCAAATCCTCCCTAGTGCATGTCTATTTTTTCTTCTTTATTGCCTACTTTACTAAGTTTTATGGCAAAAGGGAAAGTAAGACTAGGTGTAGTTGACTTGTTTTTTGCCCTCATCATCCTCCATTCTTTTCTCCTAATAAAATCATGTATGAGTTGTCTTTCCATCACCTATTAGCTTTCCTACTTTACTTTTCCAATTCATGAGCTCCTAGGCAGATTTGGAAACTGCTTTATGCACCTATGGGGGATTTGACTAGATTTAGTAAGCCTTCTTTTGACTATTTCGAATGACATCCTTATGCATTCGAATATCTCATGTAATTATTTATTGCAGTAGCCTATGAATTTATATGGTTGGCTATTGTACACTTATTCAATACAGATTAGTGTTATGCTCCAATTTCAGTCTCCTTTGTGTGTAAATTTGCATGTTTGATTAGTAATTTTGTGAGTCCAATTGATCTATCACCTGGGTTCAATTTCCACATGGTATTAGAGCCTTTGTAGATCGATTTCTCTCCTTCCATATTGCTATTGCAGGTTCAACATCTTGACTGGGAGCTATTCTGCTGACTGAAGGGACAATTTCTAAGCTATGGATCAATCTCAAAAGATCATCTTGACTCCCTTTAATTTCTTTGAATGGAAAACAGAGATGGAGATACTGTTGATATCGAAAGGTCTCTATAGGGTGACTATGGAAAATGAAGCAGAGCCCAATGTAGCTACATAGAACATTAAATGGCACAGCAGGAGGGATGAGGCTTATGGTCTCTTGTGTCTGAGCATATCCAGAGACCTCCTCTTCCATCTTGATGGATTGACATCACCAAATGAAGCATGGGAGAAGCTTGTAGAGATTTTTGGTAAGACATATGAGATGAGAGGACATCAAATTGAGAATGAATTGATCTCCTTGAGTCCCAGCAGCTTCGAATCCCTACAACTCTACTTTTCTAAGTTTAAAGCCCTTGTTTTGCAGCTAAAATAGTGTGGAATTGAAAAGAAGGAGGAGCAACTATTTTTGGCCATACTCTCGAAGCTTGGCCCTGACTATTCAGTGTTTGTTTCGACCTTCCATGCCACCAAGTTGACACCTCGATCCTAGAAGATGCCTAAACTTGCAGAGTTCATGGAATCCCTCACACAAGAACAAGATAAACTGGTGATGATGGGAACCATCAAACCTTCTGAAGACCAAGCTCTGGTTGCTAGAGATTCGAGGGTGGATTCAAAAGGCAAGAAGAAAGCTAAGAAGTCACCTGAGAAGAAGAGAGACAAGAACAAGCCTCAGGAGGAACCCCAAGGCTCCAAGAAGAACTTCCAAAAGAAGAAGAACAAAGGAGAAATGAGCAAGTGTGCATACTGCAGTAAGGGCTTTCATCCTGAAAACTCCTGTATGAAGAAGAAAATTGACATGCTGACCCAACTCCTAGAGAAGAATAACATCTCCCTTCCTGATAGCTCAAAGAAGAGGGAAGGAGGATCAAATTCAGAAGACAGAGAGAGAGTTCATGCATTGGTTGCTAGCACATCAAGCTCACCTAGCTTCATCATAGACTCTGGAGCTTCAAAACATATGGTTTCGACCAAGGAGGAATTCTCCTCTCTTGACGTGTCAAAAGGTCCACCAATAGTGCTGGGAGATGACTCTCTCATTGACAGTTTGGGAAAAGGAAGGATTGATCTTGACCATGGTAAGTTCAGAAATGTATTTTATGTTCCAGGTCTTGCCTCTAACCTCTTGTCAGTGTATCAAATGACCCACAAAGGGTCTCCAAAGAAGGTCATATTCTCCCCTGATGATGTTGAGATCATGGAGATCTCGAGTGGTAAAGTCATTGCAAAAGGAGTTGTAGATCACACTTCGAAGGTATATTGGTTTTCACATTTTCTACCCTACTCAAACCCCTCTACTCTTTTGATTCATGATAATGAGGCAAGAAAGATTTGGCATGAAATATTTGGCCATCTTAACTATAAGTATCTTTCTGATCTAAGTGAAAAAGAAATGGTCATAGGGTTACCAAAGATTAACTTTTCCAAGGGATTCTGTCAAGGTTGTGTCCTAGGAAAACACCCAGAGCATAAATTTGAGAGAGATAGTCATGAGAGAACCTCTACACCTCTTGAGTTGATCCACAGTGATGTTGCTGGTCCATTCCCTCATATGTCAATGAGTCAGGCCAAATATTCATTAAATTTCATAGATGAATTTTCCAGGTACTGTTGGGTTTACTTCCTGAAGCATAAGTCTGAAGTTTTTGGCCTCTTCAAAGTCTTTAACGCTTTGGTTGAAAAACAGTCTGGGAGGAAACTCAAGATCCTCAGATATGACAATGGTGGTGAGTATGTCAAGTCTGATTTCATTCAATGTTGTGAAGATGTTGGCATTCAGATGCAGCATTCAATCCCTTAGACACCACAGAAAAATGGTGTTGCTGAGAGAAAGAACAGATCACTGAAAGAGATGGCAACCTGTATGTTGGAGGCTAAGACTTTGCCACCAAATTTTTGGGCCTAGGATATAAACTATGCATCCTATATTCAGAATAAGGTGACTCATAAACAGCTTGATGGTATGACTCCTTTCAAACCATGGAGTGGGCACAAGCCAGATGTGACCCATTTCAGGATTTTTGGCTCAAGGGCTTGGGCTAGAATTCCAACAGAAAAGAGGAAGGCTTTGCAGCCCCAAAGCCAAAAGTGTATATTTTTTGGGTACTCTAAAGAATCAAAATGGTACAAACTGATCAATTTGATCACAAACAAATCCTTCATTGAAAGGAGTGTTCAGTTCCAAGAAGAGCCTTTAGCAGCAATTGAAGTTGGAGAGTCTTCTTCAGCACCAGAACCATTAAATGTAAGTGAAGAGACAAATGAGTTTTCTGATTCTGATATGTCTGATAATGATGATTTAATTGTAGATACTAACATTCCTACAAGACCAAAATGGGCAGCAAAGACCATTCATGCAGCTGGGGAACTAGCTGGAAATCCTAGTGATCCTAGGAGGACTAGATCTCAGTTTTAGAGTGCCTTGAGAATGAAAGACCCTTTGTTTGCAAAGAAATGCTATCATGGTTGAATCAGACCCACATACATATGAATATGCATCCCATTATCTAAGATTGAAATCAACCATGAAAGAAGAATTCATCTCACTCCAGAAGAACAACACTTGGGAGCTGGTTGATCTTCCCCCAGGGAGGAAGCTAGTTCAATGTAAGTGGGTTTTCAAAACTAATTTTGCTACTAATGGTTCACCTTTGAAATATAAGGCAAAATTGGTATCCAAGCACTAATCATAGGTACATGGTATTGACTACAATGAGACCTTTGCACCAATGGCAAAGATGGACTCCGTCAGACTAGTCGTAGCCATTGCAGCTTCGAAGCAGTGGGAGGTACATCACGTGGATGTGAAGTGTGCTTTCCTAAATGGATATCTTACTGAATATATTTACATGCAACAGCCTCAATAGTTTGTTACTAATCCATCTTTTGTGTGCAGGCTAAAGAAATTATTGTATGGGCTTAAGCAAGCCCCCAAGGCTTGGTATGCCAAGATTGGTGGCTTTCTGTTGTCATTGAGTTTTGTTCGATGCAAGTCTGATCCAAATGTTTATTTGAATTTGATTCATGGTTTTCTGATGATTATTTTCTTGTATTTGGATGACCTTCTGATTATAGGAAGCTCAAAGAAAGAAATTGCCTCCTTGAAGGATGCAATGAACCATGCATTTTCTATGGCTGATTTGGGGTTGTTGAGCCAATTGTTTGGTCTTGAAATTGCTCAATCCCAACATGGAATAAAAGTATATCAGTCCAAGTATGCTTTGGATTTTCTAAACAAGTTCAACATGAAATATTGCAAGCCAAGCAAGACCCCCTTCCTTTCAGGAGTTAAGCTTGAAGAAGCAGGTTATTCTCCTATGGTAGATAGTACACTGTATAGACAACTGATTGGGTGTTTGTTGTACCTTACACACACTCGACCTGATATTTATTATGCAGTAAGTGTGGCTTCAAGATACATGGATCAGCCTCATGAGATCCATTAGAGAACAGCCAAAAGGATCCTTAACTTTGTTCAGGGAACAAGAACTCATGGGATCTTCTACAAAGCTAAATCTGATCTTGATTTGATTAGGTTTACTGACAGTGATTGGGAAAGTGACAACACAGATCGAAATTCAACATCGGGATATGTGTTCATGCTTGCTGAAGGACCAATCAGCTGGTCAAGCAAGAAACAGAGTGCCATTGCACTCTCATCTACAGAAGTAGAGTACAGAGGAGTTGTAAATGCAGCAACTCAATGTTTATGGTTGCAAGGGTTACTTGGTGAGTGTGGCTTCGAATCAGAGTTCTCAACTATTATCTATTTTGATCATCAGAGCACCATTTGTATCTACAATGATCCAGTTTAGAGACAGAGAACCAAACACATTGAGATCCATATGCACTACATCAGACAGCTTGTGCATGATGGCACCATTCACCTACTCTTCTGTGCATCTTCAGAACAAGTAGCTGACATATTCACCAAATTTTTTTGTGAGAATACATTCAGCAATCTCAAGTCACTGTTGGGGATTGTTGATCATGCTGTGAATCATGATTGATGACAAGATTTTCAAATTTTGTTTTACTGTCCATGTTTAAGGGAGGATTTTCCCACTTGATTTTTGCATCTTTCCTTGGTTAAATGGACATGCAGTATGTAAAGGGTGACTAAGCCTTATTGCTAGGCCCTATAGTTTCCTGATATTTACTCATAAGTCAGGCTTAAGGGGGGTGTTAGAATAATCAATGCATAGTTAGCTACCTTAGACATTAGTTAATCCATTTTTGTCTTATTTGCCTAGTTTCCAATATTCCACTCTATGCAAGTTGTCTTCCACATGTCCTAGAATTCAAACTTGTTAAAACTGAGTCATGGAGCGCTTGGGATACCTCCTGGAATCCATATTTATCATATATGTTTTATTCCAGATCCTCCCTAGTGCATGTCTACTTTTTATGTTCTCTTTCTCCCCAAAGAAAGAAACAAAGAAGAAATGACAGCCTTCAGGGGGGGTTTAGAAAAATAAGAGCCCTGACCTATGAAGGTGAAGTAAACACTGGGGAGAAGCCTGAAGAGTGGCTGCTGGGCATGAGCAAATATTTTTCAGGTTCATAACTACACAAGTGAGATGAAGGCTCGTCTTGCCATCTATAACTTGAATGGCAAGGAAACAAGGTGGTGGAGAGATTTAAAACACACCAAGAAAGATGAGCTAAGAGAAATACGCTGGCATAACTTCCGAAAACTCTTCCAAGAGAAATATATGTCGGAAAGGTTCTTCAACAAAAAAGTGAAAGAGTTTCATGAACTACGTATGGGATCCATGACTATGGACGCTTTTATTAACATATTTCTAGATCTGTTGCATTATGTACCATACATCAAAGAAGAAAAGGTAAAGATCCAACCGTTCCTAAGATGTCTTCCTCCCAGCTTTCAGGACAGGATTGAATTCGACATGCCTAAGACCTTGGATACCACCCTGCACAAAGCTAGGTGTTGTTATGCATGGACGGCTGAGGCAAGAGAACATGAACCAAAATCGAGACAACTCTAAGAACTTTTCTGATAACCGCAAACCTGGGCCTAACCCACATCCATACCTAAAGCAGAATAACAGCTTTCAAGCGAACAAGAACTTCAATAAATATGGTACGAAGCCTTATGTACTAGCTCCTAATGTTAACAAACTAGTAACAAGTGGAGCCAATACTACCTCGCTATAGATCAAGTGCTAGAAATGCAACAGGCCTCATTATGTTTGAGATTGTAAGAACAAGACAAGTGGGGTCCTACACAACTTACAAGAAGAACCAACTGTTGAGGACATAGCTGGAACACTGGAGACTTATGCAACATTGGATGGCCAATAGGAAAATCATCAAGCTACAATGGTTGAGATAAAAGGTAAGATCTTGAACACTTCTATTTCAATACTTATTGATCCCGGTGCTTGCCGAGCTATGTTTCGCCTAAAAAATTTTACGAATGCAAATTAGGAAAAATAAAGCATGATAAACCTTGGCTGGTGCAGTTAGCCACAGGTATGAAACAGAAATTTTCAGAAATAGTTAAAGAATGTGAGGTAAACCTAAATGGTTTTTCAATGAAAGTAAACATGAACATCCTACCTTTAGGATCGTACAATATACTTATCAACGTGGACTGGTTGGAACAACACCATGTCATGATCGATTGCTTACACAATTCAATCTTGTGTACTAATGGCCAAGGGAACCAAGTAAAGGTTCAAGGCATTCCAAAGAAAGTTTTCGTAAGGCAAATATCTGCCTTACAAGCAAAGAAATGCGTCAAGAAAGGCTACAAGTTTTTTGCAGTGAACATTCGAGACATAGAGTCTGAAAGAGAACAACGCATAGAAGACTTCCCCATTCTTGAAGAATTCAAGGATGTGTTTCCCAAGGAAATCCCAGGATTACCTCTAAAACAAGACCTAGACTTTTCCATCGAACTGACCCAGGATCAATTCCGACTTCCAAAGCCCCTTATCGCATGAGTGTAGCTGAGTTGGTGGAACTCAAACTGCAGTTGCAAGATTTGATAGAGAAAGGGTATATCTGACCCAGTGTGTCTCCTTTGGGAGCACCAATATTGTTCGTAAAGAAGAAAGATGGTGCGATGCGAATGTGCATCGATTACCATCAGTTGAACAAAATGACTATCAAGAACCATTATCCACTCCTGAGAATTGATGACTTGTTCGATCAGGTGGGAGGAGCCAGAATATTTTCAAACATTGAATTGCGATCCGGGTACCATTAGGTACAGATTCGCGACAAGGATATTCAAAAAACTGCCTTTTGTACAAGGTACGGGAACTACGAGTTTGTAGTGATGTCGTTTGGGTTGACCAATGCACCCATGAAATTTATGTGTATGATGAACAACATATTCAGTAGGTATTTGGATAATTTTGTATTGGTATTTATAAATGACATACTGGTATATTCAAAAAATAAAGAAGAACACAAAGAACACCTTCGCATAGTACTACAAGTGTTGAGAGAACACCAACTTTACGTTAAGTTTAGTAAATGTGATTTTTACAAACCATAGATACAGTACTTAGGTCACATTATCTCCGAGACAGGGATAGTTGTGGACCCATAAAAGATTAAATCCATAAAGGATTGACCTACCCCTACTATTTTCACTTACATTAGGTCCTTTTTGGGATTAGCCAGATATTATCGGAAGTTCATTAAGAACTTCTCGAGAATCGCTTTCCCCATGACCGCTTTGCAGAAGAAAGCAAGTAAGTTCTTATGGACTACTAAGTGCGAAGAAATTTTTCAAAAGCTTAAGCAAATTTTGATGACTGCACCAGTGTTACGAATTATGGATCCTGATGGGGATTTCGTTGTTTGCATAGATGCAAGCAAGGAAGGACTTGGAGGAGTCCTCCTGCAAAATGATTACACAATCTGTTATGAATCACGGAAGTTAAAAGAGCATGAGCAGAACTACCATACGCACGATCTTGAGTTAGCAGCCATCATCCATGATTTGAAGATGTGGAGGCATTACCTAGGGAAGGAAATTCCTTGTGAAGACAAACAATATGAGTCTGAAATATTTATTCGATCAACCGGATCTGAATGCAATGCAAGCGGGGTGGTTGGCTTTCCTCAGTGAGTACCATTTTGAGCTAAATCACATTAAGGGCAAAGAGAATAAGCTTGTCGTTGCTTTGAGCCAGTGAACTCATATGATATATGAGGTGAATTTGAGTCAAACCAATGCAGATTTACATGAGAGGATTAGAGTGGCCAACAGAGTTGACCCCTTCTATGTGGAAATCCTCAAGAAAGTCCAAGAGGACAAGTTGTTTCAACAACAAAAAGAATACAAGGTAGACGAATCCGAACTTCTATGGTCCAAGGATCGATTGTATGTTCCAGAAGGAAGGGACATTTGGTCCAGCATCCTCACAGAATTTCATCGGGAGCCCTACTCAGGGCACCTGGGATATCAAAAGATGATATCTGCCATCAAGAGACACTTTTTCTAGCCTAAGTTAAAGGCTGACATTGCGATGTTTATTGCGAAATATCAGGAATGTCAACTAGTCAAAGCTGAGGATCAACATCCTTCGAGATTGTTGCTACTGTTACCCATTCCAGAATAGAAGTGGGAGGTCATTAGTATGGATTTCATCATCATTTTATCGAAAAGTAAGAAGCAAAATGATTCTATTTTAGTAGTCATCGATAAGTTGTCGAAATCAGCACACTTCATTCCTATGAAGTCGAACTACAAGGCACTAAACATTGTTGATATCTTCTTGAAGGAGATATTTAGATTGCACGGGATACCCAAGGAAATCATCTCGGATCGAGATGTTAAGTTTACAGGAAACTTTTGGAGATGTTTATTCTCCGAATTGGAGACGCAGTTGAACTTTAGCACTGCATATCACCCGCAGACAAACGGGCAGAAAGAAAGAGTAAACCAGATTGTTAAGGACATGCTTAGGATGTATGTCATGAACAACCCCATGAAGTGGGAGGATTATCTACATCTCGCAGAGTTTGTGTATAACAATGATTATCAGACTTCTGCCAAGATGAGCCCCTTTGAGGTACTTTATGGATGGAAGTGTAGAACACCGATTACATGGGATATCCCAGTGGATCGGCTCATGTTAGGGCTTGATTTATTGATGGAATTGGAACAGTTGGCTACCAAGGTCCAAGTGAACCTTAAAGAAGCACAAGACCGCCAAAAAAGTTACACGGATCAGAAAAGAAAATATAAATACTTTCAAATAGGTGATCATGTTTACTTGAAAGTAAAACCCAAACGAAGCTCGTTGAGCTTTGGTAGGTGTGGTAAGTTAGTACCTAGATTTTGTGGACCATTTGAAATACTGACCAAGAAATCCTGCCAGTGGCATATGAACTAGTGTTACCTGTGCATGTAAGAGTCCATAATGTTTTCCATGCATCTTTGTTAAAGAAATATGTTTATGATACTAAACATGTATTTGATTGGTCCTTATTATAGGTGGAACTTGAAGGGGAGTTTTCCCCTGAGCTTGTTCATATACTGGACAAGAGAGAGGTGCATCTTCGAAAGTGCACCATAGTCCAGTTGAAAGTGCAATGGAAGCAGTTTGAGGCTAATGAGGCTACTTAGGAGAATGAAGACACCATGAGAAAGGCTTACCCCGCCTTATTTCATGATGTCATTCTGAGTCCCTACAACACCAGGGACGGTGTTGTTCTAAGTGGGGAGGGATGTAAAATCCTGAATTTTGGACCTAACACTTATAGGAATGTGCCTATTGACTATGATGTTGGCTTGATATTTTATTTTTATATATTGAGTCAAAGATCCCACTCCATATGAACATGATGATTTTTTTTATATATTGGGCGTAAGCCGATTGTTGATGATATATATATGTTTGTTTTGTGTTGGGCGTGGACACTGAATCACATGATTGATGAGATGTCTTGTGTTGATCAAGGAGCTCTAGAGCACATGAGTAGTTAATGTTTTGTGTTGAGCGAGGTGCTCTTCAGAACATGGGTGATTAATGTTTTGTGTTGAGCGAGGAGATCTAGAGCACATGGGTAATTAATGTTGTGTTGATCGAGGAGATCTGGAGCACATGAGTACTTACGTTTGTGTTGAGCAATAAGCTCTAGAACACATGAAAAGATAAAGTGTTGGGCATAAGCCCTAGAGCCTTCCATGTTGATGTTGAGCATAAGATCTGGAGCATCATATCCATGGCTATTGTATCCCTAGGTGTATCATACATGTACATCCTAGCATTAGTGTTGAGCGAAGAGCTCTGGAATACCAATAATTTTGTAACTCCATGTTAAAGCGTTGAGTATGGGCTCTGGTAAGAGCTAGGGATTACTGAATGGAATTTAATAACTTTCGAGTGAAAATGACTCGAGAAAAATATTGATCTCATCATACTTATTTGTAAGCGATTAAATGAAATTTTGAATTTGTGTATTCTCATCAAGTACTGAAGAACTACCACGTTATATGAGGGAAATCCAACATGCAAGGATGTTTAGAATTTCCTAGCCTAGTAGACCTAACCATCTACCTATTTGACCTTAATAAAGAAGTGTCATTAAGTCTAAGGATCATGGTATATGATGCCCAAAGACAAATGTTAACAAGTGTTATATTATTATGTATTTTATACATGGGATGTATAAAGAATAAATATAATAATAATATTAATGATGAACAAAAGAAAGAAAAGATCCATCAATTATTATTTATTATTTAAAGATAATAAATAGTCCAATACCTACAAAAGTCTAATTGGGAACTAGTTGAAAGTTCCTAAGTTAAAATATTAAAAATTACCCAAAGTAATTAAAAAGGGTTAAATCAAGAAACCAAGGTTTCTTGATTTAACTGTCCATTTGACTGAAAATTCTGTCTATAAATACTCAAGCCAAGGAAAGGCTTAGGGTTTTAATCTATCATTTGGGAGGAGTTATTTTCTACTTGTTTTGCTCTCAAGTAAATTCTTGGAGAACATTTTCATGGAAGGAAAAAGGAGAACTGATCTAGACATGATATACGAGATAGGAAATACTACCTTAGGAGTTCTAAGCTACTTGCATGTTGGAGTCTAGCTCGGGGGGATCCGAATTTAAACAAGGAACGGTTTCGGGTCATGGTTGGGTGGAACATGGTAGTTCCCAAGTGATTTGGTAAAAAAAAACAGAGGTTAGATATGCTCTTAAATTGTTAATGCTGATCATTTGAGTGTGCAAGTTCAGCCATTAAAAGAGCTTCAAGTTACAGGTAAGAATCCCTAGACTTCCTATTCCATTTTTCTAGATTAAATGTTGGCTATGCTAGGTAACTGTTTACATGCCATTTCCTAACCCTATGCGTTTGTTTCTCTTGTTAAATTATGCTAGGGTTTGCATTATTTTAATATTAACCCTAGGTTGTAAGTTATTTTCTATACCAGATTTATCGAGGGTTTATTCATTAGTTTACTTCTACAAGTTTTAATTTATTTATAAATGTTTATAAAGGGTTCTACACCCTAGTTTTAATTCATGTATTATTTTTACTGTTAAAACTAGGTTAAGTATAAACTAGGTTTTTATTTCAAAACTAGGAACTATTTGCTCTTTTGGCCTTTTTAGTCTACTGACATATTCCATTTGTCAGCAGAGCCATGTTAAATTAAATACTAGCTCAGACCTAATGTGTAATCTAAAACCTAGATTAAAATCTATCTAATTAACAATCAACAGTAAACAAATCAGAATACTAATTATAAGTATACATTAACAGTTCTAGAATGGAATTCTAAATCAAATCAACTAAGTATAGACTACAAGAATATCCACATTAAATCAAAGATAAATAAACCAATAAAGACCTTTTAAGGTCTTTATATTTAAATACAAGTTAATTACTAAACCATTCCATTAAAAATAGCATCATGATAAACAACGAATAGAGTAAGTATCGTGACCATTCCTTGGTCCAAGATCAAATCTCTTTTCACTATTTAAAATCCACGGCCTTAGACATTTTAATAAACAACTTCATAATCAAAACATATGCCATAAAAATCGAATAGTCCCATTTAAATATCACTCACAACCATAGTATAACAATTAACAACAATAATATCATAATCATTAAATAAAGAACTCAATAATTACATTAAGGTCTCAGGAACGAATCCTGTAGACTATCATTGCTATTCGCTACATAACCACGACACCTTCTTATTAAAACCTACAACAATTAATAATAAACAATAACCAAATAACTTGCCATTTATTAAACTAAAACCCTTAAGCTATCATAGGTCGCAGTATCGACCCCTGTGGGTATATAAATCCAAGTCGCAGGACGTAATAAAAACCACAACATGAAATGCATAACAGTAATAATTTAATTAACCATGCGTATAACAAACTAAAACCCTGAAATTACATTAATACACAGGAATCATTTTCTTTACAACCACACCATAAATCTTTTACACAGTCTAAGTTTTTATACATAAGAGGGAAGAAATTGAATCCCATGGGCACTTAAGCCCAAAACTTAACCCTCCATTTTAAATACATACTCATTAAACTAACCACGACCAAGGTTTGAATATGGTGGAGTTATTGCACATCCATCATGGCCATGCTATACACAGACGGTATGCAGGCTTTAATAAGAAAATAAATTCGCTACAGCAAGGTCGCAATACTGTAGGTTCTACACCCACTTTGTAAGCACGACCACTGCCACAAATAACTAAATACACTGTCCATTAAAAGTAAACCTACAACAACTATAGCCATCATGGGTTTTCACCCATGGCTCTTCCACATTCCACACACTTATTAATAAAACGAAAACAGTAAGAATTGCAATCAACCAAGCTATCGCAGCACCCATGGGAAGGGCTCATTCCACGCATGGCATGGACATCAACCCATACGCTGTCAAGTATGAAAGCTAAACAATAAATATGAGCAAATATACACAGAGCATCCACGCGGGAAAAATCCTCATACAACACAAGTTTAATAAACACCTATCGCAGCATAAGAATTTACACACAGTCCAGTCCATTAACCATTTCCAAAAACGTAAACGTGGGAGATATATTATTTACACAGTCACCATGAAAGTTTGAAATCGAAGTTTACACAGTCTTGCCAAAAGCCGTGGCACCATTGCAATCAAAGGTGTTGCCCCCCAAAATCTAAAATACAATTTACATAAACAAATGTAGTTTGCTAAAAGTCCCAATTTTCTCCAATTCGTTGCTAACAGCACCATCAATTAACAAACCCAAACCTTGCATACACAAGATCAAAGGCAAATCAAAATTCCACAGAAAAACCCAAACAGCAGCGTGATAACCCAGTCCTACCCATAATGCCAAGAGGTGACAAGCTTATGCTTGTGTAACAGGCTTACCGCGACTACGATGGCATCACCCTTACCCTGTCACCTACAACCACCAAAATGATGAGGATGAGAAGTATGACAAAGAAGGAGCCACGAAACAAACATAAAACACAATCATGAAACCCATGAAGCCTACCTTCGTAACTAGGGCATCGTCTCCATTCGCAGTGTAGAGAAAAGACCACAATCATCCACAAACCAAGCAAAATGAACAAGTCGTTCGTGGAGCCAAGCCCTAAGCTTGGGCTGCCCCAAAACCCAAGAATAATTAATGGCGCAAGTCTGGTGGCAACTACCAACCCAAAACCCACTTTTCCATAGTTTGCATTCGTTACAATATCATGGTTTCCATTACCATGCAAGGTGTTAAACCCCATCACATAAGTCAAAACCTTATGTTATAACTCGCCACCCCGATGTACAACATAGTGTATAGTATAATGTTTAGCCCCTATGCTTTATACACTAATCCAAAGTCAATCCACCATGTACAGGTATAGCATACGACATGTATCGTTTAGACCATAGGCTTAAGCCTTAATACATTGCATATCTATGTTCCCTAAGCTTAATGCTTAGAAACCATGGCATATGAAATATGCCATGGTAGTATTATTGCTATGAATAAAATCCAGGTTGATCTTAAACCAAGCTTACAACCTGCCACAAAATAAATAAGAAATATGTTAATAGTGGTAATAAAATAAACATGAATTATAATTATAACGTTTAATAGATGTAACATAGATAATTTATCTATGTTAGATAATTAATGAAGATAGTATTTTACCTAGTTATCAAGTTAAGTCTATGAGGAACCATACAATCAATTAATAGGTGCATTAATGATCAAAACACTCAGCACACTTTAACAAGTCTTTGTTGCTGAGTATAATCTGCATACGAGATGGAAGAGGTGCCTTAGTTCAAATAATTAAGTAAGCCTGCTAGACAAGTGAACACTTTATCTCTTAGACTGTCATGGGAGAACTAGTCCCACCACTCCACCCACTTTAGTTCTAGAAACAAAGTTAATTTAGAACCATATAAATAACAAGTAAGACTATGCAGAAACAAACAAAGTATGAAATCAAGTAATGACACAAACACGACAATGTATAGCCATACGAACAATGTAGTAATCAGCATTAGGACATCTTAATTAAAACACAGCAATAAGTATAACTGAAAGTAAGATGATAGGAAGTAAGAATAGCTTACGACCAAACAGTGGTACAACTAGCGTATGTTATATTCCGCAAGTTGAATATTGTTCCGTTTAGGTAGTTTTTACTAGCCTATTAAATTTTTTTTTTCAATTTTTGGAGACATTACAATGACAATCTCTATAGTCTTCTTAGTGAAGAAAACAAATTCAATCAATCTAATCTTGACTTTGTTAATGTTTAATGTACATCAACATAATCATTTGAAATGAGTTAACCTTGTGAGCACTCTTAGTTCCATGGTAATATCTTCTAGAGAACTTAATTACTTGAAATGAAGTGTTAGAATGTTGTTTGGATTCTTCTTTCCATGGTAAATGGGACAATGGCCTTCTCAATTCCTAATAACTTATTTTTTCAAAAAAAAATTATGGGAGAATAATTGTTTTTCTCAACTTAGTTGTTGGGAGGAAGACTTAGAAATTTGTGGGTACTTTCTTTCCATGGTAGAGGAAATAATTAGGAGCATGAACATGACTGAATTAATGGTTGTAGGACTTGAATGTTGGAAGGATTTCTAGCTATATAGATTCAGTATTCTTTCACTCTCTCTCCCTCTCTCTCTCACGCATAGAAAAGTCCATAAAGCCTCTAAAGTATTTATTTTAGAAATTGATAATTTTGGTTTCCAACATATACCTTAGTCGAGATTTGAAATTGGGTAGGGAGGATAACATTTTTTTTCGTAAACCATCCAAACTAGACCCCTTCGAAAATCAAAGAGAACTTATTTATGATTGAGACAATACTTGTCACCAAGTGCAAGCTCATCCTAGAAAAGGGGGGAAATACCACATATCAAAACTAGAAAGCTAAGAATCATGTGAGGAAGCATTCTTGGGTATGAAGATAATCAAAATGAAAACATTAACAAACCATAATGAAAAAGAATGATACGAATGCATGTCGAGAAGTGCAGATTAAAGAATCAACTATTTATTTGAGGGAATGAGAAGAAGACGAGAATACTAGGATTTCTCCCATGAGGGTGGTAATTGTAAATGAAGCCCCATCAAAAATTATGAAGAGACTCCATAAATTTGACCACTCTAATTACATTGAAGAGCTGATACTCTATACAAATTCTAGATATTTGAGTCTTGATATTATTAGTCCCTATGGAATCTTCTCTAGGGTGTGGGTTGAGGTCATGGGGGTTCACCTTCTTGACCAATATATTAGGATGTTCATTCATAAAGAGGGGTTTTTAAATTGTGAAAAATAATGTCAATATATTGTAGGTATTGGGGAGGTGGGGTGTAGTGTATGGGGGTATAAAAGGGGTATCTAGTAAAAATAAGGAATATCTAAAAAAAATGTGTTTTTAATTGGAAATATTTATTGGGAAGGGGGCTCAACAAAAGGATTTTCATAAGTATTTATCAATCTCTACTGAAAATAGGGAATCCTCGCTATGGAATAGTTTCACTGAGTGAAGACCCCTATGATTGAGGTCAACCAGAAAAGAAAAAATAATAATAAATTACGATCAAGGGTTATTTTTGAAAGAGATGGAAATAAAATGGTCATTATGTATGTAAGCGTAATACAATGTAAATTCCATTAAATATCTAATTAGAAATAATGTTTTTTTCTTTCAAAAAAAAGGACATGCAATGATATGTGAGAATTAGTTAATTAGTCAGAATTGTAGAGAGCGTGTTATGCAAAATTCTAGTTATAGTAAATGGTGGCAAGATGGTTGTTTTATTGATTTGTAGCAATAACATTTAAGTATTTAATTTATTATGTCATATGTAGTTTTATGTAACTTGAATTTGGGAATAAGTTAATAAGTGCGGTTTTATTGATTTGTAGCAATACCATTTAAGTATTTAATTTATTATTTCATACGTAGTTTTATGTAACTTGAATTTGGGAATAAGTTATCAAGTAGAAAACAAAATCTTCTTTTTTTAAATTTGTTTCTTCAATTTGAATAGGAATTGACCAAAAATTGTAATTCCCCCTCCTTAAAAAGAATTATGCTCCTAGGGTTTTAAACATTAAGACAACCAAATTAAGAGAATTTGAAAATTCATATAAATTTTTTAAGGTGACACTTTACCTCATTGTTAAAAGATTGAGTCTATCCAACTCACTAAGACAACCAAATTAAGAGAATTTGAAAATTCATATAAATTGTTTAAGGTGAAACTTTACCTCATTATTAAAAGATTGAATCTATCCAACTCAATATGTGTATTTGGACAAGAACCCTTACCCATATCATTGACATATCATACATTTTGTGAGAAGCGTAAAGTAATATGTGAACAAACTCCCCTCTTTATTATGGAAATTCTCTATCAAAACCTACATGAATTTCACTATAGGTCATAGTTCCACTTAATTTATGGGAACTTCCACCGTAACTTTGTGCGTAGGACTTTTGACTTATTTTAACATGACCCATATTGCAAGAATTTCAAAAAATGAGCGAAAGAGGGTAGAGCTTTCTTAATTGAGAAAAAATGGAGTTATTAGAAACGTTTAGTTTGTTTATTTATTAAAGTTTGAGAGCATTTGTAAATAGAGTGAATTAATAAGTAAACAAACTCACCTCCTTTCATCTTCCCCTTGTTTGTGTTATTGTTTATGGTTGCTGCAGTAGTTCTTGATTGCAGCCATTGCTGCAGTGGTTCTTGATTCTTTCAGTGGTTCTTGATTGTGTTGCCCCTTGCTTGATAAGAGTCGACATCATTGGTTTTTGGTTTTTCCGATTTAAACTTACAAAAGGTGCTGCACAGTTCTTTGATTTCCTGTTCAGTTGAAGGCAATGCCCTAACGTACTGAGATTGTTCAACCGAATCCCTAGCGATTACACGAGTATGGGTTTTTTTTTTTTTTTTACTCGTTTTGGAGGGAGTACTTCAATTACAGGTTGTGCCTATCTTTAATGTATTGACTGGCCAGATTTAGAAAGAGATGGCCGGATATGCGGCTATGGAATGCCCCGTATCATACGCCACCAAAACTAGTTTACGTGATGATTTATGCGTGATGTAAATAGCTGCCAGTGTTTGGATTATTTGTCAGAAGTAATCAAAACTCCACTCAGTTATAGAATGGCTGCCAATATGTTTTGTAAATAAATGACAGGCAATGGCCGTTTGCCCATCAATTGCTACTGATATTAATGATAAATTTAAATATGTCGATGGGATTGAAATAATTGGGTGTTCGGTATATTTAATGTTTAAACCAAGGCATTTATTGTCTTGCCCTAATTCTAAAACGAAATTCCAACAAAAACACACTTAGGGGTAGAGATTATCTTTGTGTGTATAATTTATTAAGCTTAATTCTTAATTGAAAGGATTGATGGTTGATGTATAATCAACCAGCAGGATAATATTTGTTAACAAATAAATAAATTTAAAAATTTTAAAAAAAATGAGAAAAAGAATTAGTTATGGATTTGAAAATAGTTGTAAATTAAAGGATGGGAAGAAACTTTTTTTTGAGACTCTTTCTTCGTGATTCATGTTATTTTATATGGTTGTGAAGTTTGAGGCTTAAGTATCTCTATGGAATATTTGAGAATGATAGAGAAAATCCCAAAGCACTTTATAATGTATAAGCTAATACACCCTATCATATTCTCCTCGTAGACACTAGTGTCTCCCCAATTAAGAGCATGATTACGACTATGTACTTAATGTGCAAGAGCAAGATAAATAACATGGGAGACAATAGACTTTCTAAGATTGCAACGTACTCTAGTCAAAACCACTTGCAACGTAAGTGAGCTTCATAAGTCCTCTCTAAATCATAGGAGAGTCAAGGAATATGTCACTATGCTAAAAATGATAATATTAAAAGTATTATTACATCTAAATTTAAGGAAAAGATGTGTTGTGATAAAGAGTTAGAGGATAAGAGAAAATGAAGATTTTATAAGGAGGTGAGCAACAATAATCTAGAAGATCAAAAGTATCTCTCTATTTTAACTAGCTTAAAGAAGAAAATCGACATTTCTAAAACTAGAACAAACCCTCATGAACTACATAGTGAAACATGGCACTGGACAATTCCTAAAACGTCATGGGATGAAAGAATCTATCATCTTTGTGACATAAAGAGAGTTGAAAACGAAAATAGTTTCTCATAGAATGTCCTACATACATCCACATTAAAGCGCAATTTTAAAACATTTACTACAATATTGACATTGCTAACTTTTAACTCATCATAACTATGGTGATTTAAAGAATGCTTCTCTTAACCGTGGTCTTAATTCTTTTTAAGCATAGAAATAAAATTCTAAAGAAAACCAAGTGACTCATTTTCTTTACAAGATCCGATAGACTAAAGTTAGTCTTAGTGGACATTAATATTTATCATCATCATCACACATACACACACACATTATAAAGGAAGCAGAGATATTTCTATCTTTGCATGGGAAATCAAACAAACTAGAAACTATACTATAATGTTATACTTATTTAAGAGTTTTATATAATATTGTCTCCAATTGAATTTAGGTGGGTAAAATACCACTTCCTAATACCTGCGGGCTAGCGCGTGCGTGCACACACACACATATATTCTAGGATAAGAACAAAATATTATAGAGAGATAATGTTGTGTATTGGTGGTTTTTTCCCTAAGGTTTCCTTGAAATATATATGAGATCTATTTCTCTATATTAGATATAAATACTTAAACATAAATAATATTAATGGATAATATGTTTATTAAATTTAATGGATGATATGTTTATTAAATTTATTTGAAAAAGAATTAATATAAAATAAACACATAATTAATCACAACTTGTTAAATTAACTAATATTTTTATCTATTTCAAAGTATATAAAAGGAGTGGTCTATTTATCTATTTAGTTTTTAAAGATTTCAAACTAAATGAACAAAACAAACGGATTTATTATTTGAAAATGAACTTAAAATATAATATATGAACTAATAGTAAAATTAAAGGAGTATTCTATTTAGCCTATTTATTTTTTAAAGATTTCGAACTAAATCTGAACAAAACAAAGTCGAAAAATAGAAAACTTAGAATATTTAGAGTAATCCAAAATGAATAGTATATTTAGTTTTTATTCAATATTATTTTAAATAGTAATAATTTTAATAGTAATGATATTATTTTAAATATATTTAACAAAGAATAATAATTTAAATTATTAAACTAATCAACACTCTTATCTATTTTAAATTAAAATTAATTATTGCACTTAGTTTTTATTCAATGATATGGAATATTATTTTAAATATAATTTATAAAGAATGATATTTTTATTAATGATGATGATGATAGTTATTAATTTCCACACCAATTTTGTTTTATCTTACTTTAAGAAGAAAATGAGTTGTTTTTTTATAATTTTATTTTTATAAAAGTTTTAAGAGAAGCATTCTTAACTCACCATAATTATGATTAATCAAAAGGTTAGAGAAGTCACTATTGTAACAAATATTTTGAAATTGTGTTTTAATGTGGGTGCACAAAGTGATTTCCGTCTTCAACCTTCTTCGTGTCACAAAGATGATACATTCTTTCATGACTTTGAGGAATTTGTTGGTGCTTTATTTCAGTATGTAGCTCATGCGAGTTTGTTCTTATTTTAAAAACATTGATTTTCTTTTTTAGACTAGTTAAATTCATAAGCGCAAAAATCAAGTACGAATACAAATACAAATTAAATTGGATAAGAAAAAAACTTATAGAAAAAATATAGAAAGACTAAAATATGTGGAAGTATACATCTACTCATGAATATAAAATAGTGCATTATTTAAATTTTAAAATATACTTGTTGGTTTAAAATTTCAAAGTAACATTTATTTTCATTGTAAGCCACTTGAAATATATTTTAAATTTGAAACATCTCATATAACATTACAACATGAAAATAAAGTTGAATAGGTAAGTATGGGCTCATAACCTCATTGTATGCATTTTTTTTAATATTGATTAAGCAATGTGTGTGACTCCAACATTCATTTAAAACATTGTTTGGAACAATAGTCGCTAATTTGTTTGTGTCAAGATTTCACATATAGGATGAAGATCCATGAATGTGATTATTGTCTTTTGATGGTGACTTGAGTTATCATTGGATGTAATGATATTATAGTTTCACTCTTATACTAATAATTAACGAATAGTTTTTCTTTTATGAAAACAATATAGAGTTGTATTAAAAAAGAGTTGTAAATGACTAAGCTTTATAAAAACTTGTCACCCAAAAGAGAAGGTGTGCTAAAGTTTGTACCTTGGAGAGTGTTCCCCTAGTGACTTTGTTCCTAAGACATAAAAGGGGGAAAAAGTGACATGACCTTTGCATTAATTTCATGTGATATGAAATTAAGTTCACTTTATGAGATATAAAGTGTCGTTTTAATTATTTAATGAGAAGTTGGTGAAATTAAAGTTTATGGAGAGAAAAAGTGATTTTATCTCAGCCATTGACTTGACATCTCAATATTCAATATAGAATTTTGGATCGTGTGATGGTTCGCATACCCTCATCAAATGAATAAAAAAATTGGCTCAAGCAAAGAGGCATTATCATTTAAATTCCATGAGTTTTGGAGAGGAAGTCAACTTCTTGAGAAGAGGAGAGTGTAGGAGAGAGAGAAGGTAATTGGAATGATTAACAAGGAACTTGAAAAATAATGGAAATAACACAAAAATTAAGGAGGTTGGAACACATACCAAGAAGAGGAATTCAACATGAATTCCTAGGTCGGTGGCACAATTTTGAGGCACAAATATCAACATTTGAAGTGACTGTCTTTTATTTCAGCATCCATACAGTTGGAAAATGAGTCTGTATTGTTGATAGGCCGCATGAAGTTAAAGGTAGGCAGCTCAAAGTTTGAAGAGAAATTATAGTCTGAAATTTTCCATGCAGTTGGAATAAAAACCAATGCACTAGTCTATACATCAACATGTAAATCAAGGAGAGGAGTCCATGCATTTTTTACGCAGAAGTATGGTGCATATTCCAAGGCAGATTCTCGTACCGTTTTACAAGAAATTGATGTACAGTGTGGTTGAGATAAATTTTAATTTAAATGTTGAGTTTTATATTGTTGTACAATTTCCTACAAGAAAATAAAAGCACTCTCTCTCACAGGTTTTCTCCATTGGAGTTTTTCCTGAGACATTTGCCTAACAATTTCAGTGTCTGAATATTTCCTGTGTGTGCTTGAAATTCATATTCTATAGCTAGTAATATCTCCATGTGTTTCTAGTTCTGAATTTGTTTATGAGATTAAATTTAATTTTCAACATTCAAGTGAAAATCGGGTATAGGCATTAAACAATGTTTTTTCAGAGAGACTTGAAACAAGGTTGGGGTGAGAAAATTTTACATGGTATCATAGTTGTCTTAAATACCAGTGAAAAATAGACCACGAAAAATTTCAAACTTATAGAGAGGGACTATTTTGTTTAGCAGGCAGATTTTTTGACTTGTATTTTCATTGTGAATATCATGACTATAGGGTTGAGGGTTGAGGACATACTTGTAGGAGATTCTAATTTTAGTCCATGGAAATAAATGATTATTGTTTTTTTGTAGGAGAATGAGTTGTGGGACATTATGTACAACAAATAATCGAATCACATGGTGGTGCTTGCAGATCCATCAACAAAGGAAGCCTATGGGAAAAAATCATCAATGCAACAACCTTGGCCTAAATCCCTAGTTTGATTGGTTCCAAATATAATTGTTAACTATGAAATCTTGAAAGTCCCATTTTGTATTTTGTAATTATTAATATTAAAATTCGTAATTGAATGTGATGAGGAAGCACAGTGAATGTTGAATTTTTCATATGCTTAGCTAAGACATCAGTATTTCATTACATTTTCATAACAAAAGCATATAAACATGATCACTGAAAGATAGACAAGCACAACCATACAAAAGGAACACAAAGATTTATCCTAGGAAAACCCTAAAGGGAAAAACCCAGCAAAAGCTTCCTCAATATAGATGCCCCAAAAAGATAAAAGATAAAACCAGCAAGGAGATCAAAACCTAATCCTCCTCCTTCTCCAGCTACTTCTCTTCTCCACTAATGCGCTATACAAGTGAGAGTATGTGTTCAAATGAGGAGAGCTACACCTCTATTTATATTCATCTGTTCACTTCAATTAACTCATCCAACATGTAGGCTCGAGTTAATCATGTAGGCTCAAGTTACACATGTAGGCTCAAGTAACCACACTAGGGTGCTAATGACCCACCTTTACAATTAGAGGGGACAACCTCATGACTCTTATTAGTTCTTCCGATTAGAAGCATCGATGTACAAGATAATACAATTGGTTCTCCCGGTAGGACCATCGAGGACCACAAAAGATACATATAGAATATTCTTCGAAGTTACAATATTTCAACACCCCCCCTTAACAAGAAGGGTATTCTACAACAACATCAACAATAACAATAGTAGGAGAGAGATAGAGGACATCATCAACATCATCAGGGTAATACATATATAAATCATTGGAAGCTTTTCAACATCATATAGTCTTCATCTTCAATATTCGACGACAGCAACTTCTTTAATCAACATCAACAACATCTTCAACACTTTGACCTTTCGATCAACAACATCTTCAGCACTTTGACCTTTCGATCAGCAACATATTCAGCACTTAGACCTTTCGATCAGCAGCAACATCTTCAGCACTTTGACCTTTCGATCAACAACATCTTCAGCACTTTGACCTTTCAATTAGCAACATCTTCAGCACTTAGACCTTTCGATCAGCAGCAACATCTTCAGCACTTTGACCTTTCGATCAGCAACATCTTCAGCACTTTGACCTTTCGATCAGCAACATCATCTTTAGCACTTTGACCTTTCGATTAGCAACATCATCTTCAACACTTTGACCTTTCGATCAGCAACATCTTCTTCAGCATTTTGTTCTTTCGATCAAAAACATCATCATAACCTGATCACTAACATCGTGATCAACACCATCATCATACTTCAATTCTCGAACAGCATCATCATCATCATATTATGTTCTTTTGATCAGTACGTCATCATCATCATACTCTAATCTTTCGATCAGTACATCATCATCATCATATTATGATCTTTCGATCAGTACATCATCATCATGCTCTGATCTTTCGATCAGTACATCATCATCATCATAAAAACATCATCATCATGAAAACATCATTAACATCAAGACATCAACATCATCAAAACATCAACATGATCCTTCCTTTTGGAATTACGGTATTTAGGTATTTACGGAGTTACCAATGATCCTTCCTTTCAGAATTATGGGATTTAGGTCTTTACGGAGTTACTAATGATCCTTCCTTTTGGAATTACGGGATTTAGGTCTTTACAGAGTTATTAATGATCCTTCCTTTTAAAATTATGAGATCAATACATTTGTGGAACTCAAACAATCCTTCCTATTGGAATTACGGGATCAACACATCTCTGGAACTCAGACAATCCTTCCTATTGGAATTACGGGATCAATTTAATGATCCTTCCTTTCGGAATTACGGGATTTAGGTATTTACGGAATTACTAACGATCCTTCCTTTTAGAATTACAGGATCAACACAGATGTGGAACTCGGACGATCCTTCCTATTGGAATTACAAGATCAACGCATTTGTGGAACTCAGACAATCCTTCCTATTGGAATTACAAGATCAAGTCAATGATCCTTCCTTTAGGAATTATGGGATTTAGGTCTTTACAGAGTTGTTAAAGATCCTTCCTTTCGGAATTACTGGATCAACACATATGTGGAACTCAGACAATCCTTCCTCTAGGAATTACGGGATCAACACACATTCTCGAGTACCAAAGTCGCCGGATCTGTTCTGAACCGAAGTTCAAGGATGATACAATCCTACCACATTCACAGGGATCGAGATCTCCATATACATTTTGAACCGAGGTTCAGGGATGATGCAATCCCACCACTTTCACAGGGGGCAAGACCTCCGGATACATTTTGAACCGAGGTTCAGGGATGATGCAATCCACCACTTTCACGGGGGCTGATACCTCCGGATATATTTTGAACCGAAGTTCAGGGATGATGCAATCCCACCACATTCATGAAGACTGAAGTCACTAGATCTATTTTGGACAGATGTCCCAAGATGATACAATCCCTCTTCATTCTCGGGGATCGAGGTCACCAGATCACTTTTGGACAGATGTCCCGGGATGATACAATCCCTCTTCATTCTCAAGGACCAAGGTCACCGGATCACTTTAGGGCAGATGCCCAGGGATGATACAATCCCACTGCAACATCACTACTCCCCCTTTCGAGGAAGGTTCTTCCGAACCACACCAAGCTTGTCTTGAAAGTGTTCGAACTTTACTCGAGACAGAGGCTTCGTCAGCACATCATCATCTACATCTTCAGTATGTGAATATTGAACTATCACCATCTGTATCTCTAGTATGTGAATACTAAAAGTATCATCACCTCTATATTCAGTATAGAAATACGGAATCACCATCATCTGAATCTACAGTATGTAAATACTGAAACATCATCTATATCTTCAGTATGAGAATATTGAAATCATCATCATCTATATCTTCAATATGGGAATACTGAAATCATCATCATCTATATCTTTAGATGGGAATACTGAAACATCATCATCTCTATATTCAGTATAGAAATACTGAATCACCATCATCTGTATCTATCTTCAGGTCAAAGAGACCTGATATCAGCTTCTGAAGCCAGACTTCACAACTTAGCAGAGCAAACTGCTATGTATTTTGCTTCAGTCGTGCTAAGAGAAATACTGGATTGTTTCCTGCTAAACCATGAACTCATAGAAAACCCCAAACAAAATCATCTACTTGATGTGCTTTTCCTATCTAAGATACTTCTAGTCCAATATGCATCTATATAGCCATACAATCTGTAGTCATGGTTTCCATAATAGTATAGACCAAAGTCTATAGTCCCTTTCAAATATCTCATCACATGTTTTGCAGCTGCTAGGTGAACCTGTCTTAGTTGAACAAGATATTGACTTAAGGTGTTCACATCAAAACAAATGTCTGGTCTGGTATTTGATAAGTACATCAATGACCCAATGATCTGTTTTTAATGAATCACATCCACTAGCTCTTATGAGTCATCAACTAACAGCTTCAGGTTGGAGTCCATGGGTGTGGCCATGGCTTTGCATTCCAACATATTGAATATCTCTACTGCATACTTTCCCTGGTTGAGAAAGGCTCCTTCTGAACTTTGCCATAATTCCAGACCTAGGAAATAATGCATTAACCCAAGGTCTTTCATCTCAAATTCTTCTGCTAATTTCTTCTTGCTTTATATGACCTGTTTTTCATTCCGTGTCAAGAATAAGTCATCCATATATAATAACAGGATGACAGGTTCATCTTCTACATCCTTGTAGTAAAGGTTAGGATCGAATTTACTCTTGGCAAATCCCATGCTCATCAGGAAACTATCTATTCTTCCATAGCAAGCTCTGGGAGCTTACTTCAGGCCATAGAGGGCCTTCTTCAACTTGCATATGTGAGTCCATCTATCTTCAACTTCAATTCCTTGTGACTATTCGATGTAAAACTCTTCCTCAATCATTCCATTAAGGAAGGCTTGTCTTTACTTCATCGTGGAAGAAACTACCATGATAGTTCTGAAGGAAGTGTACCTTGCTTCTTGGAGTAAGTGTCTCTTCAGAATTAATTCCCTCTTTCTGAGAGAAGCCACAAGTCTTTCCTTACTTCTATCAGTAGCATATTTTATCTTAATGATCCATTTGGAAGATACCACATTCTTGCTTTCTGGTTTGAGTATTATATCCCAAACATCATTCTAGTATTATTTCATCATAACATCTTTCATGAGTTCATCTTGTCAAGTCATCAACATATCCTAGTCTTCTGCATTCAATCTTGAAGGTTGGAACCCACTTTACTCTTGGTAAAGTCTCGATCCATTAGGAAGTTGTCCATCATGTCGTACCATGTTGAACTCATATATCTTCTATAGTCACTCCCCCTGAAGTGGAGTATCATCTTCCCTCTTCATTCTGTATAGGTGGTTCTATGCTTGACATATACTTGTCGATAGAGTATGTCATGTCATAGTCTATTCTTTCAAAGGCAAATCACGAACTTTGCTTTGTACACTTGCTCTTGTAGATCCATATGGAAGATACTACGTACTTCCCTTTATGTCTCAAAATCATATCGTATACATCATTCCCCATGATCAACTGTTATTCTTTGATCATAGCTTCTTTCATAGCATTCTTTTCTTGATATTGAGTTATCTCTCATACCCATGGTGGTATTCATCCTTCGAGGTGGATCTACCACTCTCTGAAGCTCTTTCTTCCATCATGGTGTCTCTGATCCTGGGAGCTTCAGATTCATGTTCATTGGAGTGAATCTTGAATTGTCATCACTTGTTCTTCGGAACAAGTCTCGTCCTTCTTTTCTTGTAGGAGGTTGTACAGGACCTTTCCTACAATTCAAATGCACCAGTTACATGGTTAGAACTATAAAACATATGCATAACGACAAACTATTATGCATCATACAATTTTTTAGCCAATACAACATTCATCCATGTCTCACGGAAACTTTCTAGATGTCTTCCATCTTTACCATGACATCATTGAGATTGTGCACTAATCCAATATGTCAGCAAAGAGGTTTGATAAGTAGCAATGGAGAGTTGTATGGCACCATGAGCTACTTACCCATCACAAGCATATTAGTAGTATACAATCATTAATGCAAACAATCTATCATGCATAATACATCAACTAAATATAATCAAATGCATGACAAAACAATATCATGCAATGACAATTGAATACTTATCTTTTATTCGTTTCGTGGGCAGACTCCTTCTTGATCCTTCTACTTCATCATCTTCTTCATTCATGACATCATCATTTCTTATCCAAATGATAAGATGGATAAGAGGTTCTTCAAGAATTGAGTTCTTCACATTACTCATTGCTTGAGGGATCTTCTTTGAATGGTGAGAGCTTGATCTTCAATTGCTCCCACCTTCTTCTTCTCTTCTTATGAGTCGAGATTCTTCTTCTTCCCAAAGTCTATTGAAAGTAATTACTTACTTCTGGCACACATTCCTTGAATGAATGAATTCTATGATCTTGGGAGACCATTCAAGGTAGCTATCACCACTTCTGTATTCTCCAATTCTTCTTCTACCGCTTCAAGATGTTCTGCATTCTGGATCTTCACATTCTTCAACTGTTTTCTCAAATCCATCTTCTGATTAATGTTCTTATCTTCAAATATCTTGATCAAGGAATCAAACATCTTCGGTGTCTTTAGGGAAGACATTTGTGGTACAGGTTGATCTGTGATTGAATCAACAATGATCTTTTTGGCCTTGATCAAGTTCTTCTTGTGTAAGGCTTTGAGCCTCATCTCCTTCTAGAACTGGAACCTCTCTACTCATGAAGGTGTCCAATTCATTTTCTTCAGAGAGATCAAATGCTTCCACACTTGGAATTTGTCAACTTCACCAAGTTTATCATCAAGCTGATGTGATATATCACTTTAAAATGAGAACCTCAAATGCAAATAACAAAGGATTAGATCTTACCGATTTGAGGTGTCCGTCCTGGTTCCGGAGCTGGCTGATCTAGGGTTTGCCACAGAAACCCTAATTTTCAAAACTTGGAATATTTCAGATCTGATTGGATACAAATATATATCTCTTCAAATGGAGCTGTCCAAAGTACTCCTTTTCTGAAAACAGTGGAGGGAAGCTCCCGGAACAGGAAGCCCTAGTTTTCCAATTTCTTCTATAGAAATGTCTGTCACTGTTTCTGTGATATCTCCGAAATTACTACTCCTTTGTGTCTAAAATTTTTCCCTGACGTAACCTTGCATGTCCCTGATCCAAAAACATAGGTTTAATCAGAATTGGTTTCACAAATTTGGATTTAGGATCATTTTCCCAAGGTGACTCGTTACAGGACTGTTCCAAACATAGAAGTTGTACAGATTGACACATGTCACTGTTTCATATTCTAAGTCTGTAGTTCAGACCATGAGAAGTAAAGTCTGTGCCCTTTCTGGAA
Source organism: Pseudotsuga menziesii (assembly GCA_001517045.1). Lineage (NCBI taxonomy): Eukaryota > Viridiplantae > Streptophyta > Pinopsida > Pinales > Pinaceae > Pseudotsuga > Pseudotsuga menziesii. The sequence continues at coordinate 173,221 of LPNX010988351.1, forward strand.
CATCTTCATGAATTCCATTTGGACCTATGTAGCCCAAGATATTGCAATTATCCCCAGGTGTCTTGTTTAGGGATGAATTCTAGAGAGGCTGGAACCCTAACTTGGAGGGATCATATATCCCAGAATATAGCGAATCGAAGGCTGAATTTTGGACACAGTGTACATAAGGATTTTATCTTCGGTATCTGAAATTTTCATCTCCTAAAACTTCGCCAATCTCAGGATAGAGCGAATGTACCAAAACTTATCAGTTTTAGTATTTAGGGTTTTTCTAGCTCGGGGTCAAACTAGGGTTTGACTTTCCTGGAGTTTCACCCAACCAAAAATCTTGATCCAGGTCTCTAAACTTCTATTTTGATGAGGAGACAAATCCTATGCTGGGCTCACTCAAAAACTCTTCTTCTGCAAGAAGCCATAATTTCCCGCACCAAAAACTGAAAATGCTCGGAATCGAATTCCGCTTCGACAGAAAGATGCGCCCTTCAATGGAGAGTGAGCCTAGCCTTCTTTTGCTGATCGATTGTGGAGAGAGAACCAAAAAGTAAGAAGCCCTAGATTCTGTAGCTGCACAATGCCTTCTTTCAGGGTGGCTCTGATACCATGTTGAATTTTTCATATGCTTAGCTAAGACATCAGTATTTCATTACATTTTCATAACAAAAGCATATAAACAGGATCACTGAAAGATAGACAAGCACAACCATACAAAAGGAACACAAAGATTTATACTGGGAAAACCCTAAAGGGAAAAACCCAGCAAAAGCTTCCTCAATATAGATGCCCCAAAAAGATAAAAGATAAAACCAGCAAGGAGATCAAAGCCTGATCCTCCTCCTTCTCCAGCTACTTCTCTTCTCCACTAATACGCTATACAAGTGAGAGTATGTGTTCAAATGAGGAGAGCTACACCTCTATTTATATTCATCTGTTCACTTCAATTAACTCATCCGACATGTAGGCTCGAGTTAATCATGTAGGCTCGAGTTACACATGTAGGCTCAAGTAACCACACTGGGGTGCTAATGACCCACCTTTACAATTAGAGGGGACAACCTCATGACTCTTATTTGTTCTTCCGATTATAAGCATCGGGGTACAAGATAATACAAGTGGTTCTCCCGGTAGGACCATCGAGGACCACAAAAGATACATATAGAATATTCTTCGAAGTTACAATATTTCAACAGTGAAAAGATTAGGGACCTAGGTAGTCACCAAAGGTTGAAAGTAGGATTAGAGGTGCCTTAGTTGGGAAACCCTGCTATGACCTTGTTTGATTCTTAAATTCCTAGAATTAACCTTAAGTTGTGATTTGAGACTAATCCCTTTTAATTAACCTTTAAAAAACTTTTTTAAATCATAATTATGATTTAAAGTTGATCAAGTGTCAATTAGGGTAAATTTAAAGTGTTGCATCACATGCCTTGGGGAATGCATGCAAGGAAAAGGTGGTAGTTTGTTCCATCTTGGAGAGTTCGTCGCATTCGAACCGGGAAGAGTTGGCTCTATCTTAGGAAAGTGAGAGAAATTGGTTTGATTCCGAGGAGAATGTTGAGTATGGGAAGAATGTTAATAAAAAATGTTATTTAGTCCATGAAACCATGTCTGGAACCTAAGCGAACTTTCCCACTTGATTGTTACGCAATGGTTATCGAGTTGGTTGAAATCCAGAGAGCTCAAACCTAAACGTGCGAGTCAAATTTCTATTGTAGTGATTTCCTTTTTTCCTCTCGTTGCTCCAATGAAATGGGAAATGGTGCATGGAGTTAACTTGGTGGAATTTTGAGCACTGTTAATAGTGTATTAACTCAGTGTTGTGCTTATATAAGGAATCTAAGGGAATGAATTGCATTGTTTGACATGTAATTGGTAGTGAGCCAATTATCCTGAATATCAAGTGAGGATTCTAAGAACCCTAGAAATGGTGAGAAACCTGACTGGTGAATGCATGGGTATCAACTCGGGGGTAGTATTTTTCTAAGAGAACATGAGAAAAATTTCCTACGGCTGGGTAGAGCGTGCCTCACACATAATAAGTTTCCCAATTCAATTGTTAACACATAAGTTCAATTAGGGGTAATTATATTGTTATTTTGCAATGTTAATTCATGGATGGAATTAAATTTATGGTTAACTATTCAAATTCCATGAATGGAATGTGCTTGAAGAAATTGAAATAATTTAGTTGAATTCCTAAGTGCTTAAAGAATTATAGTTGCAGAGAGATGTAAATGGTTAAATATGGAAAGGAAAATTTCATAACATTATGTTTTCTAAATTGGTAGATGTTTAACGAGACAAATTGAATGTTGTTCTTGATTGTTATTCTATTTGAAGGTTTTTGGGTCAATTGTCAAGTAAATGATCTATTTGAGAGACTTATGAGTTGTTGTAAACAATATCTTGAGTTTAATGGCTATAGCATGCCATTGGTTACCAATTTTTATAGATACTCAACACAACTAAATACCTCAAGTATTATTGACTCATGAACAAGTATAGGCTGGTGCATGCTAATCTTTTGCAATTATGATAGTTATAAAATGTTCTTAATTTTATTTGTGTTTAAATTTAAACTAGGAATGCTATTAGAGAATAATGGTTGGAAAATGAATTGATAATCAGTTCCTTGTTGTTAATCAATTTTTTGTTAAAGTTTAGAATGGGGTATGTTGTATTATACAGATGAACCATGATGATTATATTGGTCCTAAAGTTGTTTTGGTGCTAAAAGGCTTATAACCAGATGGATTTATTCTTTAATTGAAAAGTAATTATTGTTTGAAGAATCGTTATAGTTTCCAATTGTTGAAAGCAATGGAATGAATAATTGAAGCTTGTATCTATGTCTAACAAGACAAAGTCTAAGTGTCGAGTTGAGGTAGAAAACTTGTTAATATTTGGACCTAAAATGGTAATTTTTTGACCTAAATCATGCCTTAGTCATTTTCTTACAACGACTAAGTGTCAAACCTTTGAAATCAGAAGAGTAGTTACCAATATTTTCATGTTGAAGCACCTATATTGTTATCTAAGGTCGAACGGGGAATATTGGTGGAGTTTTAACAAGTTAACTTTCGATTTATTGATGTACTGAGGTGTCGATGCTGGGGTGATGACATTAGGATCGAAATACTATGGGTGAATGGATCAACATTATGTTGTTGATGTTTAGGTTCTAACACCGAAGTACTGATGTCAGAATCACGTATTGCCTTGTAAAGTTGTGGTAGCAATCTCATTTTTTGAGTTATGACTTCCGAGTCGTAGGGTGATCACATATAGGCCTTCTGAATTGTGAAAGTTTCGATGTTGAGGTGGAAATGTCGATTTCGTCATCGAGAAGTTCATTCATAAGTTTGTTTAGCTAGTGTTGAATTCCAAGGTTCGACGTCCCAACACTGGGTAATCCGGGATTCAAACATCAGAGCATACATGTCGGGGTTGTTCCTTTAGGGACCAATTATGTGGTTCTAAATTTCAATGTCAGAAATGTCGGGAAGGCACCGTTAAGTCAGGAAGGTAGTACTAATCCATCGAAACGATTATACTATTAATTAATTAATTGATCTGATGTATAAACGTTAGGTCCGTTATGTAGGACGTGGCTAATCGCGTCAGGTTAAATTAATTAATCTTATTTTTTTTTTAATGTAAATTCATTTAATAAATAACCAAGCTTCCACTATTTACAAAGTGAAATGATTCTCTCTAGTTAAATTCATTTTTTTTTAAATTTGGGACATACATTTGCTATCTTTTTAAAAGGGGTATGTTCAGAGGTAAACATGGTCTCCAACCGAAAACTCTCTATGTTGTCTTTTCAAGTCAACATAAATATTTTGGCGATCTTGCACCACCTTCAAATTCTTCTATACTTCCCGAATAGTTTGTTCCATGTCTTGCAACATTTCAGGTCCTACCATAAAATGATCCATATAAGGGATATCCCAAATAACAGGGGTAGTACACTTCCTTCCATACAGGATCTCAAATGGACTCATCTCGGAAGAATCTTGGTAGCCATTATTGTATCCAAATTCTACCAAATGCAGATAGTCTTCCCACTTGGTGGGTCTTTCCAGGACATACATCCTTAACATGTCCTCAATGACTTGGTTTGTTCGTTCTGTTTTCCCATCTATTTCAGGGTGATAGCCAGTGCTGAAGTTTATCTTGGCTTCCAACCCTGCAAACAATGACTTCCAAAAATTGGATGTAAATTTGAGTCAAAGGAAAAACTGTGATAAAATCCAAAGATATTACCTCCCATTTCCATTCAGGAATTGGTAAGGGTTGTAACAAACCTACTGGATGTTGGTGTTCAGCCTTCATGTGTTGAAATTCCAAACATTTCGACAAGTAATCAACTAGATATGCCTTCAAATTAGGCCAAAAGAATTGCTTCTCAGGGGTTGCTATCATTTTTAGGTAACCAGGGTGCCCTACATAAAGAGGTTTGTGCATTTAATTCAAAATAAACAATTTTAAATCTACAACATTAGGAATGTATATTCTTCTTTTAAACCAAATTAATCCTTTCTGGTCTACTTTGATTTCTGTCCCATTCAAGTTTACCTCTTCTGTCAGCAATTTATTCAGTAGATTTCCATATTCAACATCATATACTTCGTGAGTTCTTCGGCTGAGTGCATCAGCCACTTTATTTTACTTACCTTTGATATGCTTCACTTCAAAGTCCGATTCGCTTAAGAAGGCCATCCATCATGATTTTCTAGCATTGAGTCTAGGATAAGTAAACAGATGCTTTATGCAGGTGTTTCCTGTCAATAAAAGGAACTTTTTCCCTAACAGGTAGTGGCGCCACGTATTTAAGGAATGTACTACTGTTTCCAATTCGATATCATGCACTACATAATGTCGTTCATGATCCTTCAACTTGCGATATTTGTAACATACCACATGCCCTTCCTGATATAGTACTCCCCCTAATCCCTCCTTGATAGCATCAATACATACTATGTATTCTTTATATTCTTTATAGGGGTCAACCACCTTCAGGATCGAGGCCATGGTTAATAGTCTTTTTAAATTTTCAAATCTCTCCTGACACTTTACAGACCATACAAAATTTTCCCCCTCTCTTTAAGGAAGTAATAGGATAGGCTATCTTTGAGAACCCTTGGATGAACCTCTGGTAGTAACCGGTGAGTCCCATGAAGGATCAAATGTCAGCGACATCCTTAGGCACATGTCATTCCATAATTTATTTTATCTTCTGTGGATCTACCGCAATCCCTTTTTTAGAGATGACATGTCCTAAGTACTGAATTTATTTCTTGAAGAATTCACACTCCTCAAACTTAGAATATAGTTGGTGGTCTCTGAGGGTCTATAGGATGATTGTCAAGTGTTGTTGATGTTCTTCTTCTGTCCTTGAGTAGATCAAGATATCGTTAATGAAAATTAACACGAACTAATCCAAATACTTGTTAAAGATGTTATTCATCAGACACATAAATGTGGCAGGGGAATTGGTCAAGCCAAAAGGAATTACTACAAATTCATAATTCCCATATCGGATCCTAAAGGTTGTTTTGTTAACATCTTCCTCCTTAATCATGATCTGGTGGTAACCAGATCTCAAATCCAACTTGGAAAAGACTCTTGCTCCCCCTACTTGGTCGAACAGATCATTGATCTAAGGCAGATGATACTTGTTTTTGATGGTCACTTTATTTAGTTGTATGTATTCTATGCACATTCTTAAACTCACATCCTTCTTCTTGACAAATAATATTGGGGCTCTGTTATGGAGAAAAATTCCTATGGCTTGGGGTACCACAATAGATAGAGTAACCGCAGAAATCAATCCCTTCCCATATGCAAGAGAAATAAAACATATGACACTAAAGTATCTCAAAAAATACCTTATTCCAGATGATTGATGTAGATTGTCGTTGATATTTTCCAATCCCGCTTGTGTTAACAATTTTCTCTCTCAACAATCAGCAAACAAGACAAGCATGCTATATAATTGTGTCAGACCTACTCTAGCATATATAATCAATAATGTATAAGAAATTAAAAGAATCCATGGATTCAATATTCATCTAAATGCACATCATTGGATAGGAAAAGATATTTCTATTAATATAAATCAGAGATTACAAGAATGACAACCTTTGTCGGCACATCTGTGAACTGGAGAAACTGAGTGCTCCACCACCTCAATCCTCCATCTCTCGATAGCAAGCTCATCAGCAAAGGCAAGCTTGGGAAGAACAAAAAATTCTCCAAGGGACAAAGGGATGCAGACTCAAGTATAATCAAACTAGGGCAACAATGTACTATAGTTTTCTTGCTCTTCAATTCCTCCTCTTTCAATGTATCCAAAGGGTTCCTTATATATTGCTTCAATGGGGTAATGGAAAGTCAAATCCGAGCGATCTCAAGGCATATGGAAGGCCAAGAGACAAGTGACTCGTATCCACATCAAGTAAAACTCCAAAACTATTTGGCCTTTTGCACACATCCCGATGTACGTGGGTTTAAGGGTCATATCCACATATATACGGGAGAATGGGTTTAAAAGTCATGTATGGCAAATAATGAATGTTTTTAGGGATGATATTGGAAACATCAAAGGTACAAAAATAGTCCATGGGGTCCAAAGAGTCTGCAGAGGGATAGGGAAGGCCATAAATATGTGATCTACCATGTGTGGTAAAATCAGTTGTAACAGATGCCCCCTAATGTGTGAGGTCATAGGCATGATACGATGGCCGAAATACATTATAAGTCCATATCATAAGTGGACTCATGAAGAACCAGGTGGAAGAACCAACCATCCAACAATAGAGTACACATATCTCTGCATATGACTGTAAGTACATACAGTAGTCCCGGATACATAAGAGTACAATGGCCATGAATAGGCATGATACAAAATATGACAGGTGTGGTCATCGCGACGTATAATATAGATAGATCAGAATCCCCATGATGAAGATATACAAAAGATCATAATCTCCATGAAAGCTGGAGATATACAATGGATCAAGATCTCCATAATGGTTGAAGATATCTGACATACACTGGAATCAAGTCACGAGAGCTGAAATCTCATGAACACTGGCATGATCAAGGAGGTAGCATATCAAAAATGCCACCAATATGGAAATTCTTCTACACAATCTTCTATGAGTACATGTCCTACTATGTGAATAAAGGTGTCGAGGTCGAACATAGTACTCCATCGTCTGATTACCAATCATTGATGTATACCATTAACAGACGCAAGATCACCCACTGATAATGAAAATGGGAATCAAGGTACTAGCGTGCAAACTAACAAGTGTGAATACATGTCTTGAGTTTGAACACTTGAAAGAATCCATCGATCAAGGGACATTGATGTATTCCCAAAACTGTCAATCGTGAGAAAACTTGCCACTGATGACTGCAAGTCTCAACACACTCAAAATGACTCTAGACTCCTATCCCAGAATAAATGATCTGAAGTCAATGGGATGAAATCCACTGGAAGGAGGGCATTAAGGAATCCCCCATCATCCAACATGAGGTACTCAGCAAAGCTGTATAATGTGGAAAGACTCGATCATAATGTGCACAAACCAGGACAAGTACTGGGAATGGCCAACATGCAAAGTCAAGAAAACTGAGGAATAGCCAACTCAAGCTTCAAATTCCTTTGAACAAGAGCATAAAGGTGAATGGTGACTGAATGTAGGCAGCATAGACTCAATATAAAAAACTGGGACATCTTTGTGACACGGGAGGCATCGACAGAGGCTCCATAGGGACTGGAAGCTTAACCAGTCGGTGGAGATAAACTCAGAGAAATGAGTACAGCTCCTAAAGCCAAACTATTAACACAACCAATGGATTTGATATACAGTGCTCTATTTGAAGGTGACACGACTTGACTGCTGCCAAAGATAACATATTTTCCTGTCCCACTTTTTGGTTTTTTTTTTTCAAATATTTTGAAAAGCTTGAAAAAGAATAAAAGTGCTTTATAGTTACAGACTAGGAGGAGATGAGTGTCAAGGGGCAAACAAACTAGTTCCAAGCAGCGGAACATACCTATGCTCAATGCAAGGACACATGTGTAGGATAACGACACTCGGGGGAAAGTCCCCTCCCAGAAAAAATGGGGAATCAAGCTGCAAAAGATATATAAAATGGCTCTGCGTGGCTAGACATGAGACAATCTCGAGCTATGTGGCTGATAATTAAACTCAGGGAAGCTGGCATAAGGCTCAATAAGGAAAGAAAAACTCATGATAATGCAATTACAACTTGACATAAGGGAGTCCTAGGGAAAAGGTCATCAAAAAGATCATGAGGAGTATGAGGCTCTTGCACAAAGTCATGGCGATACTATATAAAGGACTCCCACACCCTAAAGGAAAAATGTCAACATGGGCACCAAATGAAAAATAGGAGCTAACTAGGGTACCCATGTATGGTCAAGCTCTACCATTCACATCATGTCACTTCTAAAAGCAATAAGGAGGTTTCGTGAGAAGATAGAATGGGTTCGTACCTAAGGTTATAATGAAACGGTCATAAGGTCATGCAAAGTGAAAATGGATGTGAAACCTAACCTATATGCGAGTTTAGACATAATACCTGAAATCGGCATGAATGGGTCAAAACCACAGTCAAACCGCGCTCAAAATGGACTCCTACATCATCAAATTAGTTCAAAACTGTCCAAAATGGTCAGAAACGGTCAAAACTATAGAAAGTGGGTAAAATTTTTCAAAATATTTCTATAAAGAGTAAAAAATTTAAAAATTCCATATCATTTGAAATTTTTACCCATTTGAGCTCAAAACTTCCAACTCGAATTCCGGGAGCATCGTCCTGCAAAATTCGACACCGTTTGATCTAGGTAACTCCTCATGTCCTCCTCTTCCTATTTCATGCAAAAAAAAATGTTTTCTTGGTCCATTTAATTTCTAGGCCATCCTAAAGTGTGCGTTTCGGCCCACATGGGTATCGAGGCTTTTTCCACGTATAGGGCTAGCCATATGCAAAAAAATGCCCAAACCCACATACATACGTGGTTGTTTTGCAAATAGTAGCGTATGCGGACGCAAATGAGGTTTTCAAGGGTAAATAATGATCAAAAATCTTGTTTTTTGTGCAGGATGGTTTTAGAATGGAGGGAGAGGGAACATGGTGATGTAGAAGAGGTTGTGCAACGTGACTTAATGGCCCAACAAGCTTTGCGTGCATGCTGTTTGTATAAGTTTTGGTTTCTTGTGAACCTGAGGGCAAACCAAGACTCCTGCAGATGCTAGTGGATTACGGGGATCTAGACTGAGTCTTTTCACATTGACAGGATGTTGCTCAGTATAGAAATTGAGGACATATACTTTATCACTAGATTATCCCAACGAGGAGAGGTGGTAAATCTCTGATATCGCGGGACAGGAGGTGGATTGACTATAGATGAGTACATTATGGTGTACTGCTTTCCGGACACGGAAAAGGTTGGGATTCAAATCCTGGCAAACTCGATCTAGGTGTTGGGACTGAAGGCCATACTATTGGCACTCAGCAAGATAGCCGAATTAGCCACCAAACCTCTCGGACACTGATGTTCTATGCGGTGGAGTGTGTGAGACCGACACTGTATGACTGGAGAACTGCGATGTTGAGCAACATGAAGCAGCAGCTCAGTGACTACAAGATGGGCAGGGTGAGAAACTTCGGTTTCGGCAGCATACTGAGCACGTTCTTCTTTGAGCGTGTACCAGGGCTAAGCCCTAGAGTAGAAATTCCTCCACACAGAGTTCGAGCCCCGGCCCAACGACGTCAGGAAAATGTTATGCACAGACTGGGCGGAGGTAGGATGGCTAACCCCTACCCAGTGGACTTCTTTCCATGGTGGCAGAGGCAGATCATAGCCATCAATGACTATCCCTATGCAGGGATAGACTTCCATGTAGATCCAGACATGCCCCTACCACCAAGAGCAGCATATGGCGACATAGGTAACGAATCCCAAACCCACTTTTTAAGTTTTTGAATTATTAAATTTTTTGTGTTTTTTGATATATTGACTCAAAAGACATGTTTTGTTGGGACGACACATAGTGACAATCTGTCATGTGTATGCAGATGTTGGACCACGACGACCAGATGGGTGCCCTCGTCATAGACAGAGGGGAAGAGGAGATGACATCATGGTTGTTGATGTAGAGCGGACGCTCCAAAGCATCCACACAAACTTTGTACGCTTGACACACAAGGTACCCATGGTGAAAGTCGAGGACTTGCCAAAGGCCATGCAGCGCCAGGTGGTTGGTGTATCACGGGCATGGGTTCGATTATTTCGACGGCTAGTTAGAGCCATGGTGTGCTACCACGATCAGAACCCCCTCCTCCTCCTCAGGCTTAGAGACCTAAGAGTCTTTCTTTTTATACGACCGTGTATTATATTTTGGTGGTTCGGAAGCCCCAATTTTGTATTATGACACTTATGTATTATGACGTCACATTTTGGATGTTAACGAAAAACTTTTATGATGATTGATTATTTATTTACATGTGTGCAAAAATGTATGTTTGTGATATGCTTATGGTCTATGAAACAAATGCCAATCTAACACATAGTTAGCATATGAGTCAGCAACTTGATTAAAAATTCTTGAAACATGTATGTATGTTATATTCTCAAATTGGCGTTCTAGCAATCTCACACGTAAGAATCTTCATAATAATATCGGATCCCTAATACGATATGAACCATTAAGCTGTGAAACCACTAATTGCGAATCAAGACGTACCTCAAGAGAGAGAACACCATGTGAAATGGCATCACACAATAACTCAATAACGGCACTATATTCAGCAACATTGTTCAAAGAAGGTCGTAAACATACGCCTCTTGAAGACAATACTTGATCCGTAGGAGTTTAAATCACCCAAGAAGCCGAAGCTAAGTTTTGAGTGTGACGGCTAGCACTATCAGCGAATCCTATGTAAACAGAAGACTCCATCGACATCTTCCATAAGAAACGGAAGCTAATCAACAAACCCGATCACCATAAGAAAACCTAACTATGCAACTCAAAAACTGTACAATAATATAAAACAATTAGCCCTGGTTGAATATCATGCATAGTATTTTTTAAGATAGAGCCCATTTCTAGGCTCTGCCAAGGCTGTCCCTTCATAATCCAGTAGCTCATAGGCGCCCTTCTCTAACGCACGTTTGACCACATAAGGACCATGCCACATGGGATTAAACTTCCCTGCCCTCAAGGGTTCTTTAGCTTGATCCCACAAAAGGACCAAATCACCTTCACTAAACTTCCTCAGACGGACAGACTTGCCATATTGGACCTTGACGCGATGCTTATTTACTTCTAAAGCCACTAAGGCATCTCAGTGCTGCTCATCAAGCTGCTCTAAGTGTACCAAACATTCTTCCAATGCAGAAGTGTTTGGTAAAATCTCTATAGCTAAATTCAATGAAGGGATTTCGCATTCAACCGGCAAGACAAACTCCACCCCATGCACAAGCTGATATGGAGAGAAACCGGTGGAAGTCTTAACTGCGGTTCTATAGGCCCACAAAGCAGGATATAAGATGATATGCCAATTCGTCTTGCTTTGTGCGATGGTTCATTGTAGAATGGACTTAAGTGATTTATTCACTGCTTCAACCTATCCATTCACCTAAGGGTAATAAGAAGATGAATACTCTTGCTTATACCCTAACTTTCAAGCCAACTCTTCCATCATTTTATTCTGAAAGTGCCTACCATGGTCGGTGACAAGCTCTTTCGGAATGCTGAACCGAGTAATAATTTGGTTGAAAATAAAATGAGTGGTTGTCTCACCGTCATATTTAATCATGGGCATAGCCTCTACCCATTTTGTGAAATAATCGACAGCCACTATAATGTGATGATGCCCCCCACCCGAAGCTGGGTTGCAATCCATAAAGTCAAGCCCCCACTTGGTGAAGGGACTGGCGATGATAATAGGATGTAACGGGGCTGGATGCGAGCGCATATTGCGTGCAAACATCTATAAAGGGTGGCACTTCTTGACCGCATTAACACAATCTTTGAAGATCGATGGCCAAAAATATCCTGCTCTCAAGATTTTTTGGGCTGTAGAAAGCCCAGATAAAAGACCACCACACGCCCCTCTGCGGCAATCATTTAGCACAACCTCAGCCTCATCAAAGGGTTAAACAACGACACAAAATGGAATCTACCCCACGGAGGTACAAAATGTTATCCACTATAAGGTAGTTCTTAGCTACATGACGTAATCGTCGTTGCTCATCCTGTGAAAGGTGAGTAGGGACCTTCAACGTTTGCAAATACACAATGATATCCCCATACCATGGGTCCAAAGTTGAGATAAGGAAAATATGCTCATCGATAAACGTATCCTCATAAACCTCTTCCTCATCCAAACTTGGAAAATCATATATGAGCTCCGCAAAGATCAAATATTTCTTCGATTTCGCCGAAAGGAATTCTAGATCGAACTCTTGCAAAATAACAATCCATTTATTGTATTTTCCCCAATCATCCTTCTAGTGAGGACGAACTGAAAAGGATTGATATGAACTACAACCAAGGTTCCGTGAAGAAGAATGTAATGTCTCAATATCTGAACTGGATGAACGGTGGGCAAGGAAAGTTTCTCCACATGGGAATAACGGATTTCCACATCGATAAGGTTTCAGCTCAAATAATATATGACATGCTAGTGGAGCTCCTCATCCTCCTGAACCAAAACCATACCAACCGTCTCCATGGACGCGGCCACATAAATCAAGAAATCACAGCTATAGTCAGGTGGATTAAGCACGGGTGTCGATGCTAAGGCTTGCTTAAGAGCATCAAAGGACTCCTGGGCTCGCTCATCCCAGAAAAAAGGAGTGTCCTTCTTTAAAAGATGCATAAAGCATTTAGTCAAATTGGAAAAATTAACCATGAATCTCCACAAGAAATTTTCCATGCCTTGCAAACACTAAAGATGTCTAATATTACATGGGGGAGACAATTGAAGTATTGCCTCAACCTTTAAGGGATCGACTCCTATACCCTCCCTCGATATGATGAACCCTAGCAAGCGACCAACAGTCACAAAAAATATGCACTTATGAGGATTTAACCGAACCTAATAATGACGGCATCTTTCGAATACTAACCTCAAATGGTATGGATAACGCACTCTCAAACGAGAATGAGCAGCAAGGTCATCCAAATGCACTTAGATAATCATTTTGCGATCATGAAAAATTAAGGTCATAGCCCACTGAAATGTAGCTCTGGCATTTTTAAGGCCAAAAGCCATCTTCCAATATGCAAAAGTACCACAAGGACAAATAAATGTAGTCTTATGTTGATCCTCGGGTTTGATCTAAATCTGATTATATCCAAAATAACCGTCCATGAAGGAGAATACCTCTCTTCCCACACACTCATCCAAAATCTGATCAATAAATGGTGTGGGAAAATTATCCTTAGGACAAGTACGATTTAAATCACGGAAATCAGTGCATATATGGATCACTCCCTGATTCTTATCAACCAGAACGAGATTTGAAACCCACTCTGTCAAGGGAACAGGATAGATAAAACTAGCTTTCAATAGTTTCTTTATCTCTGCCTTAATGGCGGGTACTTTTCTAGGATTCACTGAACACAAATGTTATCGAACTGGCTTTGCATCTGGATAGGTCTTAATCTCATGTTCAACAATATGAGGGTTGATACCTGGCATTTCCTCATATGACCAAGAAAATATGTCACGAAACTCTTTAAATAGCTCAGTATACTCCTTGATTTCATGAGGGGAACAACTCGCCCCAATGTAGACGTTCTCAACTTTGCCAAGATTGCGAGAAATATTGATAGGAATAGTAGGTGATAAATTTGCCATGTTCCCATCGGCCATCTGACCAAGAGAGCTCAATGGGACCACGAGACTACCAATATTCTCACTAAGAATCTCCCTAAAGTCATCACGCTCCATACAGTCGAGCTCAGGAATAAAATATGATCGATGATGTAATTATTCCCAAGGTTGCTCAACTCCAGACATGGCCTCAATAATGGCTTCATCTGATGGAAAAACATCATCAATGTAATCATGTGCATGAGAGGACTCAACTTCCCATGCAGGCAGCACATACGGGTCCTCCTCCTCCATCCGCGAAGAGGAAGGACTAGGCTCTGCAACTTGACCAAGATTTGCTTGATATGCTACCATCGTTGCAGGCAATGACACATTTGTTTCGATAGGTCCAATCGAAGGACTCTGTGAAGGAAGAATCCAAGGATCTTCCATATGGGTAGTGCGAAAAGACACTGAATTCAACAAGGACGAAGCCCCACAAAAACTAAATCCGATCATAAGAATGGGCGCAGGATAGCTAAAGGTTCTCATCAGAGACATATACATACCCACACCCACACTCCCAGTTGCCAGCTAAGAATGATCGATAATTGGGATAGAAGTTCTCGACGATGCATTAACACTCGGATTATGGAATGATGTCTGATCAATAGTAATGATCTTCCCATTAAATGGAAATCATACCACTTGAAAGAGAGAAGAGGCTACAGATTGCATACTATACGTCCAATTCCGACCAAGCAAAAGATTGTAGTCAAGGGGTGCATCAACCACCTTGACCTCAATCGTGACGGTCTTCCCTCCCAATTGGACCTTAAGAGAAGCAAGAATCCCATGTAGCCGAAAAGATCTACCATCAAAATCTGTCAACATAGTAGCGGATTGAGACAACTCAGGAGAACCCAAACCGTTCCAACATGACAAAGACATCACGGAAGCAGCATCGCCTTCATCAATCACAGTGCGTTTGACGGTCATATTAAGACATTCTACATGAATCAAAAGAGACACATAGTAAGGCAAGAGAGGTTGTATTTCCATGGTTTCAAATTTGATCACAGAAGAAGAGTTATCATCATCAACCCCAAGAGCAGAAAGCAAGGGTCTCATCTGCAGAGGACAAGTTTGAAGTACTTCAAGCGCGTACATCACACAAGGAGTTTGGCCCAAATCCTTGACAACGGAATAGTTTTGGGCAGCTTGGGCATTAGGATTGTGCCCTAAATGCTTTAGGATTCCCTTAGGAATGCGAGGTGCAACTTCAGGTTTATCCATAGGTTTTTCAATACGCAAAGGGCTCTCGGGTGGAGCAGGTTCCTTTCCAAGGTCCGGTTGTGACGAACCATAGTCCTTCGCACTAGTCACAACCTTAGTAGTGTGCACCGTGTTAATGCAACCATGAACACTATTGGCTTATGGCGGATTTTAATCTCCACCCAATGCACAATGAGGATCAATGGTCCTCGAGTTCATATTTTAATTGTTGGGTAAAGGATTAGTTCCCACGGATGGGACCTGTGCTATGAATCTTGAGGCATCTTCCATATGAGGGCACAAGTGAGTGAGGTGGTCCTCCTTACATAACTTGCAAGGAAACTTTATGTTACGTTTATACTGCTTAACCCCCCTAGCATTACGAGCATTCTTATCATTATAATTAGCATTTTCATTTTTGTTCCCACCCTTACAATTATTTTTCCTTTTTTTTTATTCCTTCCAGGCTGCTGGTTGCCCTTTTGGTCTGACGATTGCATGGAAAGTACACTTGTCATTTGGGTAGGTTGATACGAAGTCATGGCTTGTCCCGATGTGGATTGATTAATTGACAATTGGCTCACTTGTTTCACAACTGAAACCGTAGGTTTGGCACTTGTACAACCCACAATGCCATTGGCATGTGGTCTAGGCTTGATCTTGGGATCAAAACTAGATCGCAGAGAATTAGGTATAATCTCATACAAAATTCCAGATTGAGCATAGATCAAATCCAACTCTTCTGCCCTAAAGATTGCTTGTTCCTTGTTTTGGACTCCAGATGTAGAAACATCCTTCGCGATGTAAGGTAACAACGACTTGAGGAACCACTCAAGGATAAATTTCGGTGTATAAAGGATTTAATCAATCGCTTTCATCTACACCACTCTTGAATATGATCTGAGATATGTGTGGCTTTGTCTTATCGAAATGTTGACAAGAGCTCGGTACCAACGTCATAACGCACTGGCAGCTAAAAGTGATTAAGGAAATTCATGGCAAGGTCATCAAATAAAACGAAAGCCCCCCTTGGTAACTCTATATACCATTTCATTGCAGGTCCGGTGAGGGTGTGTTGAAATAGCCTCAAATGGATTGAATCCTCATATAAGGAATTGGAAGAGCACCAAAGGTGGAAAGTAGTGACATGCTCACTAGGATCTTCCCCAACTTTGCCTTCGAACTTAGGATTGTCCGAAGGAAGTTTGTTAGGGATGGTCGTCTAGGCCGGGTCATGAGATACCGGATCGTTCATTATTCTCGATAAGTCAGATAAGTTCAATGTTTCGAGGAAAGGGAGCCTAGGTTGAGCTGGTCTATGCCATGCTCCCTGATAGTTCTGGTTCATGTAAGGATGATTGCTATAAATACCATGGCCTTGGCCATAATAACCTCCTCTTGTTTGACCTATATATGGCTGCATGGAAGCATTGTGATGTGGTGTACCTTGATTATGTGGTGCTACAAAGCCATAATTGCAAGAGTAATCAGGTTGTTGATACCCGCACCCATAGGGTTAATAGTTATGTCCATATTGCGGTCAATAAGACTATCCATGAGAAGCTCCATAAGGTGTCCCATGGGATGTCCCATGAGAATGTCCATAGTTATGGATATGGGGAACTCCTTGAGATGGACCATGAGACGATCCAAAAACAAGGTTATGACCTCCCGACACGACAGGAGGTACTTGACTCTGAGATACTACCATGCGAGTAGTCACGGTACGAACATGGCTAGTAGCTATATTCCGTCGTGAAGGACCACGTGAATGAGGGGGAGGAAGGGTTGTCAAAAATGCATTCGAAGGAGTAGGGTTTGAGGACGAAGGGACATGTGAAGGGATGTAAGTAGTGTTCCCTATGGTCACTCATTTTGGTTATGGTATCCACATATGGTTACTAACACTAGGTCTAGGACAGACATGTGAGGTTGTTTCCACTACCAGGATGGAAGGTGCAATGTGACTAGCGCTCCCAAATCTCTCTGCATGGAAAGGAATAGAAGTGCCCCTAGGCGTAGTGATAGGTTCAACTTCCGACTCGACATGATGCATTGGATCAGGTGCATGGATATCAGACATGCCATAACGAACATGACTAGTGCTTGTAGGTTCATATTGAGTCTTGTCGACTAGAAACCAATACCGGTGACCTGTGAATGAGGGATCATAACCAGAATGTGAAGGTATTTCCGGTGAAGGATCATATACGTGAGTAGGATCTTCATCCCCAACCTCGTGAGGTGGAGAGGACATCTCAGGAATCTCATCCTCGTGATCTCCCATCGTGTGTGAATCAAAGTGAGAAGCAGTCCACCCAGACTATATGTTTCTCTCTCCCAAAGGAGCAGGAGATGTGGAAGGCAGAAGTCCTGCTAAACGAAGAGAATGGCAAAGTGTCGTTCCTGAATCCACAATGACTCAAAAAATGAAAAGACTCAATTTAATTACACAAACCCTAGGCAAACTAGCATGCACAAAGCATACACCTATAAAATGTAAATCCAAATCACAAGCAAACAAGGGTAGGATATGTGAGCTCCCAAATGAAGCAGGTATGTCTCGCCTAGGAGAGGCTTGAGACTCCCATACACAACAAGCGCAGGTTCGTAACCAATTATAGTGGCCCTCAGCTTCAACGCATATAGCGAGTGTGATGTTTGATCCCTACCTAGCCAGGACACCTACAGAATAACCTCTGCAAAGTACCCCCTTGATAACCTAGGTAAGGAAACTAAGGTCACCTCAATATAATCAATGCTCAGGCGCAAAAGTCGTAGGAGGGATTGACCGTATGGGCAGGGTAGTAAATCCTGAAACTCTCGAAAGAGCCCCCAGATATGAATACAATTCTGGAAATATCTCCAGTGCTACTCAGTTATGACCAGGGGTCATCCCAATCAATAACCACTCACACGGCCTCGTGCTTAACTCCCTTGTAAGAGGAGAATCCTGAGAAACACTAATTATATAAAGGAATTTCACACTCTCACCTGGACATACACATAAATGTTTCGTTTAGTGGTCTTGGAGAATTTACTCACAATGAACTATTCCAAGACCCTAAAACATAATCTTGTTGGTGCACCCTATAAAAGAAAAGAGTGTAATTCATTTTATTATGCATTGATTTTAATTGGCTTATTACTCAAAAGGGAAAATGGTCGTGCGACTAATGATGTTATGACGCAGCAAGAAGTAAAATGCACACCTAACAATCAATGCAAAGGCACTGTGTCAAATGAAAAATGGGGTATGCTACTACGTGAAGTGCAAAATTTTCCTTCAAATGAATATGCAATCATTCCTATATGAAAATCTGACTAATACTCTCCAAGCAAACCTAATGCAAGTACCATGAAAAATGCAAAATGCAAACAATGCATAATGATGCAAAAAGCAAATGTTTTTGTATTTTTTGAATTAATGAGATAAAAAGCAAAAGTATGACTCTACAACCCCTAGACTCTGCAAGCACTACCAGACAACACCCAAGCAAAATATACAGACTCTAGTCAGAAACAAAGGTGTATACAGACTCCAGAAGCATCCAAGAAGACTCAACAATCATCCAAACTCACCCAGCAACACTTAATCTTCCCCCAAAAGGCAAAACTCAGGGCATACGCGACTGTTTGTAGAAAATTCGCATATATACGCGGCTATTGCAGGAAAACCCACATACAAGAAGAAAAAGAGATAAAAAAAAGGGTAAACAGACAAGCTGAGACAAAATTTACTCCTATCAAACACTACTAGGCAAACATGCCCCCAGACCCGACTCAGAAACAGAGAAATCAGAGCAATTAAAGAACATTGAATGCCAAAAAACCCCCAAAGGAAATGACTAAGAACTCCCTAGTATGGTCGCCAATTATGTTATGCAGAAAACTTCCTATGGCTTGGGGTACCACAATAGACAAAGTAACCGTAGAAATCAATTCCTTCCCATATGCAAGAGAAATAAAACATCTAACACTAAAGGATCTCAAAACATACCTTATTCCGGATGGTTGATGTAGATCCCCGTTGAGCTTTTCCAATCCCACTTGTGTTAACAATTTGCTCTCTTAACAATTAGCAAACAAGACAAGCATGCTATATAATTGCGTCAGACCTACTCTAGCATATATAATCAATAATGTATAAGCAATTAAAAGCATCCATGGATTCAATATTCATCTAAATGCACATCATTGGATAGGAAAAGATATTTCTATTAATATAAATCAGAGATTACAAGAATGACAACCTCTATCGGCACGTCTGTGAACTGGAGAAACTGAGTCCTCCACCTGGGCCTCCACTACCTCAATCCTCCATCTCTCGATAGCAAGCTCACAAGCAAAGGAAAGCTTGGGAAGAACATAAAGTGCTCCAAGGGACAAAGGGATGCAGACTCAAGTATAATCAAGCTACGGCAACAATGTACTATAGTTTTCTTGCTCTTCAATTCCTCCTCTTTCAATGTATCCAAAGAATTCCTTATATAGTGCTTCAATGGGGTAATGGAAGGTCAAATCCGAGCGATCTCAAGGCATATGGAAGGCCAAGAAACAAGTTACTCGGATCCACATCAAGGAAAACTCCAAAACTATTTGGCCTTTTTCACACATCCTGACGTACGTGGGTTCAAGGGTCATATCCGCGTATATACGCGAGAATGGGTTTAAAAGTCACGTGTGGAAAATAATGAATGTTTTTAGGGATGATCTTGGAAACATCAAAGGTACAAAAATAGTCCATGGGGTCCAAAGAGTCTGTAGAGGGACAGGGAAGGCCATAAATATGTGATATACCATGTGTGGTAAAATCAGCTGTAACAAAATGGATTTACTTCTTTTTTATTATTTAAACAAATTCTTTTAATAATGTTTTAGCATTTGTTTATTTTTTATTTGTTTAAACTTTAAAACAAAGATTTTATCATTAATTCATGCCTTCCATTTCATTTGCAAGTATTTACAGGATCAGCAAGAATGGGAAGATAAAAGTATAACGGGATCAACGAGAAGTAAAAGACAAAGACTAGCCAAACTTAGTGAACCAGTAAGACACATGTCATCAAACCTCGTGCGAAACTTAAGACCGGAAGAAGGGCTAAATGTCTATCATTTGTACAATATTGTGTTTAATACATCAAAAATAACATTTTAGGCTTCATTTACGTTTAAGAGTTTTAATTGATGAAACCGAGTAAAAGATAGCCCTTTTAAAGATAGATGTATTGAATTTTGGTAAATAGGACAAGAAATTAATGTAAATAAAATCATTAGAAAGGACAATTCTAGAGCCCAACAAATATTTTCCAAAGAACTCAGTTACTTGAAATGAAGTGTTAGAATGTTGTTTGGGTTCTTCTTTCCATGGTAAATGGGATAATGGCCTTCTCAATTCCTAAGAACTTAGTTTTTCAAAAGGAAGTATTGGAACTGTTTGGACAATATTCTTTCCATGGGAGAGGGGAGAATAATTTTTTTTCTCAACTTAGTTGTTGGGAAGAAGACTTAGAAATTTGTGGGTACTTTCTTTCCATGGTAGAGGGAATAACTAGGAGCATGAACATGATTGAATTAATGGTTGTAGGACTTGAATGTTGGAAGGATTTCTATCTATATATATTTATCATTCATTCACTCTCTCTCCCTCTCTCTCACACACATAGAAAAGTCCATAAAGGCTCTAAAAGATTTATTTTAGAAATTGACAATTTTGGTTTCCAACATATACCTTAGTCGAGATTTGAAGTTGGGTAGGGACTAGGGAAGATACCATTTTCTTTCATAAACCATCCAAGCTAGACCCCTTTGAAAA
>LPNX010988354.1:0-36042 GCA_001517045.1 Pseudotsuga menziesii
CCTAAACCCACGTCTACAGTTTCAAGTCAATTTTTCTTTTCAAATGAATAAAAAAAAAGCAATAAAGCAAGGACACGTCCTGATGTTACTCTCTGACTTTATTGAGCAGACACAGTGGAATAAGGCGGGCCTATAGAGGCTACATCCAACTCTAATAAGACCTCAGGGACCTAAAATGATAAAAGTCCTTGTACGTTTACGTTTTTCACAAAGCTGTCAATGTTATTTACACTGTTAAAAGATGTTTGTTTTAATATTATTATTATTATTATTATTATGGTGGGAAGAGTAATCTTTAAATGGTATATTCAATAGTATATATTTAATAATCCGTAAGTTAGATATACCAATAATTTGTGATTTAACATGGGTTATGACAAGTTTCAAAGTCCACCTAGGGGAGCTTCTATCTCATTGATGGCATACCCTTCGAGCCTTGTCACAACTAGACAAGCCAATGAAGATAGTGTTAAAGCTGTTATAATGGGGACAATGATGATTACAAACGATCTTTATGTTAAAGGATTTATTTGATAAGTTGGGTCACCACTTAACTTGTTAGTGAAGAAAATAAGTCAATGGCTTCTAATTAAGAGTAACAGAGCAAGCATTGTTTGGTTTAAAACTTCACAAAGACCTTTGTCAAATCAACTTTAATGTTCAAATCTTCTTTGCATATAAAAAGAAACTTCATATATACCCCAACATAAGTGTCTTGAGACGCAGTAATTCAAACCTCAAATCGATGCATTGGGTGAGAATAAACCTGAGCAGTTGAAATACAATCCATTAATTGCAACCATATGTTATACATAGTTAATGTGATTGCTTTGAAAGCCATTCACAAGGATGGTGATGCACAACCAAGGTCTATAGGTTACCAATATAGCTACAAAACTAGATCGCGCTATCAAAATGCATTAGTTATATAAGTGCACCCCTAAACATTCAGTCAAACGCTACATAACTAATAATGGATAGAAATAAAAGAAAATAATTATATAGAATGCAAGGGACATGATATATTGAATAGTATAGTAATGTTATCAGTGGGCTTACAATTTGGAAGTTTATGTCTCTCCAAGATTCATACAACCTTAGAATCACAAGTTCAATCTACAATTCTCAATCTCAAGCTCCAAACCCTAAATCAACACTTGTGCTCCTCTTTTGGTGTAACATGCTAGAGTTGAACCTCTCTTCAACCATATACATTCAATTTATAATTTCTCTATAACTATGCATCTCACTTGGGAGTTCAATATTGCTTGCAATGATTTGTATTCCTGACATTGCCTCTACAACTTCCCATCCTTAGTTTGTGGCCAATTTCTCTTAAATAATTTCCAATATTTAGTTTATTTTATTATTTTGGGTATCTTTTACTCCCATAATAATGTGTGGATCCTCAGCTAATATAACTTCATGAACTTTACATTTCATGCAACATGCACTCTTTCCCCAGCCAAAGGACATTGAAGCTTCACGTTTCCTCTCTCTTATACCAATGTTGACCTCATTATTTCCTCACACTAAGAAAACCAAACAAAGAATGGATATTGGAAATAAACTTGTGATGCTGATTATGTGAGCTTAAGGATGACATTGCATCAAACACCCTTTGTAATTAAAAAACATCAATATCCAATTAATGTCGGCTAAAATACAAATTAACTTCAAATGATGAAGGCCACTGAAGATGACCCAACTCTTCTTCAATAATCCAAGATGCATTCTCCAAGTTCATTTTCTTCCATTTGACTAAATATTCCAAATAATCTTGATCTTGAGTCTACTTGCTAATCCTTGTTGCTTGTTTTTCTTCAACTCCTTTACCAAGCTTAATTAATAGTTGTCTTTCACATTCTTTCATGGCACCTACTTCATCATCCTTTTCTCTTCATGAAACTCATATAAGTATACAACATTAAAGATTGGAGAAAGATTAAATCCACCCGACCAATGTAACTTATAGGCATTATAATATTTAATCTTCATTAAAATCTTACATGGACCAATTTTCTCATACTTGATCATGATATATGTTCCTATGCAAAATTATATCCTTCCTCAAATGTTCCATCAATATATCACCTTCTTCAAAGCCCTTTAATCTCCTATGCAAATATACCTTTTTCTTAAAGTTATCATAACTTTGATGTACTTATTCTTAACTTACTCATGGATCTCCTACATGCTAATGGAGGGGCATTGCGCTCCACAACCAATAGTTATAGATAGACGACGAATAATTTATTGGGAAGGATTCGACCCCTTCCACAGCGAGGCAGGGGCAGCTGCACCAAGAAGGTTGAAGGATAAATTAAGGAGGAGATCGATGGCAGCATGGATCAGCTGAGTACTAATGGGTCGAAATAGAGTCATCGAAGGATTATCGAGCCAATGGATTGAGATATAATCGGGGGAAAAATGATTGGCATAAGGAAAGAAGTCGGATTGGAACCTACCTAGAAATGGAGGGAAGTTGAGATTGAGACAAATTCCAGATAGGAAGATGTCGAAAAGTTTGGTCGATGTGTTTTATTTGACAAAGCACATAGTTAGAGGATACCAACGAGGAACAGTCGAGAGCCGCTAAGAAAACAAAAAAAAGGTATATTTAGGATAGCGTCAAATGATGAGTTAGGATGTTTGAGGTGCGACACCAGGCAAATGGAGAAACCAAGACAGCAACAACAAGGAGTAGAAGCACAAGAAGGCCAGGCATGTACGAAAGACAATTGCAACAATAAATGGAGAAGTAATGGTGGTAGGGGAAGATGCCATATGGAACAATGTTCCAAGGATATTTTAGATGGAGAATTGAATGTTGATGAGCTAGATAAGAAAAGAATCTAGTGGTTTCTAGAAGAAGCATAAGTAGGAAATATAGGTGGTGGAAAGAGTATATGTAGGGATCAAGGACATGAAGAAGAGGATTTTCGCATGAATAAGAACATAATAGAACATAGCCAGCTATGAACCAAGTGGATTTGAACCTTGAATAAGTATAAAAAACAGAATTGTAATTTGTTTTCAAGAATTAATAAAAGGACAATTTGATTTGTGGTGTTATTGTGTAATTTATGTGTGTGTGTTTGATGACTTTTGTTTATGAACTATGATTTGTGCCTCGTTGTGGTGGGTGTGCTACCATTTTTGTTTCAAAGTGGAAGCATCCTATTGGAATGGTGGTGAAGAGTCTAGTTGTGATTGGAGAAATGAAGTGGTCAATTGAAGTGAGTACTGCTCAAAGAGGTGTGAATGCCCATGGTAGAGGTTGAAGGCCACATTTAGGGGTGGTCAATGGCTCAAAGAGGTGTGAATTTCCATGGTAGAGGATGAAGGCCACATGTAGAGATGGTGAATGACTGCGAAAAATTTGAAGAATGTGTGCAGACAATGAAAAATCTAAAGAACGACTTGGATGCTATGAAAGAAGCACATGAGAGGGGGCTTTCTTATAAAACCTTGGATCACAGTGATGAAGAAATTGAGGAAGAATATGCTCCCGAGGAAGTGGAAGAAGACCCAGGAGACATATTGTTGAAGGTTTTGTCCAAAGTGAAGGGTAAGACCAAGATGAAAGTATCTACTTACACCGAAAGCTTAAATCTCGAGGAACTGATCCACTCGATCATAGATATGGAGAAACACTTTGACATGGAACATATTGGAGACCCAATAATGGTAAAAGTAGCATGTATGATATTGAAGGGTCATGCCTTATTATGGTGGTACAATGTACAAGATGACAGAATGAATAAGGGTAAATATAAAATTAAAACTTGGGATGAAATGGTCACCATGTTGAAGGACGCATTTCTTTCAAATGATTATATGAAAAACTTATTAAGAGAGTTACATAATTTGAGACAAAAAGAGTTGATTATTCAAAATTCACTGAGGAGTTATGTAGATTGCCGATAAGGCCAAGACAAAATAAGGAGGGTGGAGAAGTTGTGGAAAGATATGCCAATGTACTGAAAATTTCCATTCAATATGAGTTGATGAGGTTTCAACCTTATAGGTTGATTGATGTCAAGAGTGTAAACATTTCCCTCTCTATAGGTGTTAGTAACAACCCTTCTAGTAGCCATATTTTACTTTCAACTTTCATTTTCAAATTAAAAGTGTTCTCCAATTAATTAGGTTCAAAGAGATGTACCTCATGCTAAATGATCTCCTTTAGAGTGCCCATAAAGAGATCCAAAAATTATTCTCTCAAATGTTCTTCAGTCTAAGACTCAACTTTTGAAACTGCTTAATGTGTTATGTAACTATAAATCTTTCCCCAATATTTATGAATTGGATTAACAAGGTGTTTCTCTAAATATCCTCACAATGTGTTGTCAATTCATCCATAAAAATACACTAGGATACAATGGAGTCCATTTTATGATCACAAATTCATTGGTACCACACAAATTGATCAAGCTCTAGATACAAGGATGCAATGGTTACCTTTTTTTAAAGTTGACATTTGGTGTAGATCGAAGAATTGATCAATTTGAAATACCTATGTTATTGGATCATTTCCATGAAAAATATGATATCAAACATTGGAATGAAGTAGTTCCTTGGTCATGAAATGAACCCATGCTTATGTGGATGATCAATTATCAGGGACTCAAGCCTCTTATTCTGCAAATATTTATCAATTTTATGAATGTGTGATAGGGACAAGTCCCTCTTATTCTCCTTATCATATTATGGAAGTGTTGAATTTTGGTTAAGAAGGCCACTTATATCCTCTACAAGATATTCTCTCACATTTACAAGGGCCTTTTTTAGGTATTGTATATCCCATTTTAATGCTTAGAGTTATCCTTATTTAACATATTCACGATGTCCAACTTTCTTAGCAATGTATCTTCATTTTTTCTTACTCTTTCGATAAGTTTGGAGACCTCAAAGCACACTTTTGTCTTGTGTCATGGTTGACACTTAAGGAGGTTTAAGGGGCGTAGAAATTTTTGTTCCACCTCTTGGAATTTGATCCCACCAATATCTGCTACACTTAATCTCTATTTTCTCTTAATCACACCAACCAAGTACCCCCCAATCAAAATGTAAGCAAGTTTCAAGTTAACATACCTTGAAAAACCCTAGTTTGCAGGTTATCTTGGTGTTCAACCTTGCTCCTGAATTATATCTAAAATTTTAACCCCTCTAAGTCTGAAATTTTGTCCTTTAGTAGCTTGGAATGTCTCATATGAAATGCCATAGATTTGACCCAATTCTAATGTGCCAAGAGAGAGTTATGGTAACTTTTCTAAAACTTATTGCGTTTGTCCCTTTTAGGGGAGAGAACTTATACGACTTGCCACATGACCAATTTTATTTCTCTGATTCCAAAATTTGTGTTACGCCTCATCTTATTTCTGATTCAACAAGTAGCATTCAATTTTGATCTCTCAAGCTTCATATATAACTTTTTATCCATAACACCCATTTGAGACTAGTTTTGTGATTAGTAAAAAACTCTAACTTCAAAATATTATAAATCCTAACTTATAATGAATCAGGACCTAAAATTTATACCACAAATACTTCATTATGTACTCTAAGGATCCTAGAAATTTTTCTTCCTAAAACATCCCCAAAAAATATCTATAGTGAAAATGGCTTCGATACCCAATATTATGCACCAAATAAGAAAAAGTGAGTAATCCAATGCGTTGAGAATGAATAAAATAAATGAACAAGAAGCCTCTTTAAGGAGGAAACTTCCTTATAAAATGTACAAAATGCACAAGACAAGATGACATGATATTAAGACTAGGTCTCCTTGGAGGGTGTGTGTATGTGTGAGAGAAAAAGGGCACAATTACAATTAAGGTCCTAGCCGACCAATAAATACAATACTAATTTAAAATGGAAATGAATTGTAATTGGAATAATTTCATGATCATTCAAATTCGATGTGTAAAAGGTAAGATGAAGATGCATAATCTCAAAATCAAGGTAAAAATTTGGATTAGGTTCTTTTTGTCAATTCCAATGATTTTGTGAGCATCTCAATCAATAGATCAGGTATCTTTGTTAGTTAGTCCAACAATTTTCACCATTGATCTGCACATGCCATGGCATTGCTAAAGATTGAATTTTGAACTGAATAAATTGGAGAACTTTGTTTCAAATTTCAATCTAATGAGCCCTGCTGCTGATAGTAGCATTTTTGAAAGTTTCCAAAGACTGTCATCTAGCAAAGTCTATGAACTAATTTTGTGTGTAAAGGTTGGAGTTTCTTAGTGTTCTGCATTCTAATTTCTGTGTAGAGATTACACAGTGTAAAAGAAAAATTCAGAAAAATGGTTCATTAACCTTTGGTTTCTAGTGCATGCACTTATACATCATTTAAAAGATCTAAAATGGATGACATTCACTCTCAGGTTTTCTATCACAACCATCGCCGCTAAAAACCATGTAGTAGCAGTTAGCATCTTAGCTTTCTTGTTATAAAGCCTTATTTTTTGACATTGTATCATAATATTGTTTTGTGGCTTGTTATTTGATAATAGTACGAGGCTCGATGAACCAAAATACATTTATATACTGTACTATTTAATGGTTGTTAAATTTCTGTATGGTATGGGAAAATTACATTGTACCTTATTGTATTTGGTGTAAGCAATGGAATTTATTAAATATCCTCTTTCATTTATTTATTGAGGAGGGACTATAGTGAATATTAGTTTTGGACATGGTATTTTATCAAAGTGAGTTTTGAACTAGAGCCATGAAGTTACTTATCGTAGCCATTTGATTCATCAATGGATCTACCTTGTAAGAAGAACGATATCTGAGGGGAGGCTAATGCCAATGATTGACCGCACAATGACTCTATTTCCTGGGGAAGGCCTAGAATTTGACGGAGCTATTCTTTTCCTCGTAGTCGTTGCATCATCTAATCTAATTCTGTGTGATTGCGTAGCTATTTGCATAGTTGGGGGAGGCACGTTGTAGCTAAATTAAGGGGTGTATTGTGGGAAGGCAGGGGAGTGTCACTCTCTGATTTAACAACTCTTTAAACTTCACTTAAGACTCAAATCAACACTTACATTACTGTAACATCCAGCTGTTATAGATGACAGTACTCACAAAACTCAAATCAATCATCTACAGGACTGTTACAGCTGGCTGTTATAGTTAACATGACTCTACAGGTGGTGTTGCAGCTAGATGTTACAACTAACAACAACCTACAAAACAGTAGCAACTGAGTTGCATCTATCATTAATCTACATAACTGTTTCAACAAAAAATTTAACTGTGTTTTGATGACCCTAAATTCATAAATAATGAATGTTTCAACATACTCTATTTCAGCAAATTCTGAAATCTAACTTTCTGCAACGAAACTAAGCATTGCACAGTCAATCATATACATTCAGAAAATTATCATGCTACAACAAAATATTAAACTTAAATATTCAACAATGAGTTTTCAAACTCATAAAGATAGAGAGGAACATAGCAGCAAGATTACAGAGTTGAAACTCTGTTTCATATTCAAATCAAAATTCATATTCCTCACCATGTCTTACTCTATATATTTGTCTTACAAAATCAAGATCAAATCGGTATTTATACACTATGAGATCAGTTGGTCTTCATTAATTAGCTTGACCTTTCACAAAATTATCTGCTCATAATTTAATTAATTCTCTGCCATTTCATGAGCTGCAACAGGAACGATGAATGCCCCTTTAACAATTTGATCAGCTAGAACATGTTAGTGATTATTATCTTCAAAAAACAATTTAATACCCTGCCCCAATAATTATTTGATGAGCTGTGACAGAGGTTGTAACTGCTATTTCAGAAATTGATGTGGTGTGTTGCCCCTTTGAAACCTTGACAACACAATAAAATCAAAGCGGTGTGGCGGTGGTTGGCTCTTCAGAGTTTTGGTAGCCACTTAGCAGGGTGGTGAATGCCATTTCAGAATTTATGGCGGTGAAGAAATTAACCGCTACCGATATTCTCCCCCTTAATTGATTCACCCAAAATACATCAAACACAAGCAACTACAGTTTTTAGAAAACAACATTCCAACTATAATGCTTGCTGGTCTAAGTCTCAGCAAGGCTTACATCAGTATCAAAACAAATTCAAAAATTTATTCACATTCTTTGTTGGAACATACTTTAGTGCATCTTTTTTATTTCTTTCGACTCCAAACTTTGAAATATGTAAACTTTGTTTTTTGTTTTATCTTCATCTTTACCTTGATATTCTTCATCTCTTGCTTCATTCGTGGTTTCAGCCATTTCTTCATCTTGACTTTACATCTTAATAATATGAACTCATTTTTCTCAACAACTCCATGATACTTGTTCTCCTCATTTTTAGTTGGTTGTTCAAAATATAATATTTCATCATTTATTTTAGCATCAAGACCATTGCATTCAACCTTCTTGGAATTTGCAAACCAATCATTATTTCAATTGCATCATTCTCAGCTTCGGTTTCATCATTATTTGGCATAGAACGCCAAAATTTATACGAAAAATACTTTTGATTCTTCATCTTCACTTTCTTCTTTACCTTCAATGTTTTCTTTGATTCCACAAATCCATTATGATCAACTTCAACTGCAAAATGTTCCTCAATTTGCTTATCATCATTCAAAATTTCAATGTCCTTTATGCCAAGGACTTCACTCCAAATCTTTTCTTCTAAATACTATAAGGTGGGCATACAAAGATCCCACAAGCTATATTTTAATTCACTAAGAGTAATTAGTTCAATGTCATTTTGTAGACACATTAATTGATAATAATGCCCAATTTCTTCAGGGTTCCATGACATGAAGATCTTTTTAATTGATTCTTCAACCAATTCATCTTTGGTGCAATTTTCTTCTTTCAAATCAAACTCATCATTTCCAATATCATCTTTAGTGGATTCTTCTTCATCTTCGATTGGTTTCTCACTTGCACATTCAAACATTTTTTCAACGTTATATAAATTATCATACTGTGAACTGTATTGGTTCTTTTCATTTTGTTCTTCTCTGACAACTGTCACTATCTCTTCATTCAAATCCGCGTCTTTTGCTGGAACAAGGTAATCAACTTTCTTCATTTCTACTTCCACAAAAAGACTATCATATTTATCATCATATCTTGTGTTTTCAAGCCATTCTTCCAAAAATTTCAATTGTTCATCAATAACATCATTCCTTATTTCAGTTGCTCTGTCTACAATAGAACATACAACATTTTTAGTGTTATCATTATGCAACTCTTTCTCTATCATTGCTTATGCAGTCACTGAATCATCAACATTTCCAGCATCATCATAGATTCCTTTTGCTTTTACTTTATCTATTTCATTCACTGCAACTTCTGTGCATTCTTCAACAATCTTATCAAATTCTTCAACAAAATTAAAATCATCAATATTTTCAAAAAACTCATAAACAGGTTCAAGCACTTCAACATAGTCCACTTTATCTTTCTTAGCTTTTGATGTTGCTTCACATACTGCTGATATGGCACTCTTCATTCTATCATCATGATCATCATTTACCATTACTTCTCCATGGGAATGTTCATAGATATTGGCTACTTCATTGGCACCTTCTTCATCGTTGTCATCAACAACAAACATCATTGGAATATTCAAAGAACAAACTTCTACACCAATAGTTGCTTCACCTTCAATATTTGACTTATAAGCCAAGCCTTTATAATTTTCTTCTTAGTACCTGCAAAATCACTAACAAATAAATTATTAGAAAAAATATTGTTCTTTTTTCTGTCCTTATCTACACCATTCAATATCTCTATGGATTCTTCTTCAAAAATATCACCAACACTTTTTCTATCATCAGATACACCATTTTCATGAGTGTATTTTTCACACGAAGATTTATCATCTTCTTTATGTGTGCCAAATGGATGAGTAAAACACTCTTCATTTTCTATAACATAACTACTATAGTTTATTTCAAGCTCATCTTTGTTTTTGACTTCTACAACATCTTCAGTGTTGTCTTCTAGATTCATTGTACCTACATGTATACAATCATCAGATTCAATACATGATTTAAATATCTTCATGGATGTTTCCTTCAAGGACTCTTCTTGCACACATACTTCTTTGTTGTCTTCACACTTGAGAAATTTATCATCTTTATCAACATTCTACATGTTAACGATTCCATCATTTTCATAATTTACTTCAGTGACATCTAAATTTGAAAGTACGTCAACATCTTTATCAATAGAAATTTCAACTTCATCAAATTCTGTTGCTATTATCCAAGATACAAGAAGATCATTTTCACAATTAGTTTTGACATCAGTTTCATCATTTGATATATCAACACAATCACGAGATTTACAAATAATTTGTGTCATGTCCCCGTCCTTCAACCACCGAAGAGGACGCGACGAACATCAACATACAGAGTGGGAAAACCGCCCCATGAACATAAAAAGAAAACAAATGCTGAAATTGAAACTTACAAGCATACACAGATGCATTATTCTTCAATCATACAACGGAAGCAAACATACATTCCAGCAATTACATGTTCATCATAATTCCATATACAATTGATATAATTGCAGAGATAGACTAGCAGCACTTATCTGTTGATGAATAATCCACCCGCAACCAGCTACGTCGCTGCAACGTTCCACCCAACCATAGGCCAGCTTGCTCATCAATCTCTCAGCAACGCTGCCACCCCCGAGTTGGGCATGATTCCTCCGGAGTAAGGGTCAATTGCAGGCTTATACATAGCCAAGGGACACAATCAGCCAAACCAAACACTGCTGGGTTTAACAAGCCTTCAACAGCAGCCAAGCTAGCACATCCCAAGGGGACAACCACTGCATACCAGCAGCAAAACAAACCCTTCACAGCCCTGTGAAGAAGCCAGCAACCGGGGATGATCCCCAAACCAAAGGTGAGACACAGCTCCAGCATACAAGGCAACTCAGAGTTGGTTTTGGCCCTAACGTGGCCAAAACAACTCAGCTGCAACCCAAAACGGGGTACCTCAGCAGCCACAACACACAATGAAATGATAACAGCATTCCACGATTCCAAACAGGGAAAATTCAGCCAACAGCACTCACAATTCCTCAATGGAACGGCTGGGCAACATCACACAGTCCACAACGGAGGAGAGGCCAGCTCTCAGTGTGGACAGAGGGGAAATTCAACCAACGAGTTGGAAATCCACAGTGGCCCAAAACGAAATTGAGCACCACCGCCAACAAAATGCAAGGAAGACCACAGTCCCAAAACGAAATCAGTGAGCATGGCTCACAACATGAAAATGACTTCGACAGCATCCAACAGTCATGGAAGAAATGACAGCAGCCCCAAATCGTGGGTGAAAATCAACAGCAAGCAGAAATCGTGGATTAAAAACCACGGTCTGGGCACATACCAAGAGAATTCAGGCCCTTGAGGCCGTTCTACCTTCTTGCTGTGTGCACCAACCAAAGAAGAGCTGCGACCAGTGTGCGAGGAGGAACAAAACGTACAATCCCAGCCTGCACGTGAGGAAGAACTAACCAGGCGTGAGAGAAACCGACCATGGGGAGAATGAAGACCAGCGTGAGGGAAACGAGACTTCTCTGCTGGGCATGCATACTGTCCAAACTGACAGCAGCCTGCCAAACCCACGTTTTTCCATGCCCACGTTTCCTCATGCAATAACTGCCCCCAACTAACAAAGTCAAGACATTGAAGAGGTTGGAGAGGTTGGGTAAGACAAGAAAGGTGGCAAAACATGGGTTTTTCCCCATAACCAAGGTTTGACATCCCCCACCCCTTATCCTTTGGAACCATGCCCTTTTCATTCAACGTTGCACTGCTGTAGCTGGTTGTGGTTTTAGTTTAATTGATGTGCGTGTTTACATGATGCTGAATTATAATGTGCCTTATAGCACAGCATACCATCGGCAATTATCCCCATTGCTGAAACATAGACAACAAAATCGATGGTGGGGCTTTTGCCTTGAGCTCCTCACCATGATTAATTACAATATATATACATCATGCAAATGGGGTCGAAACCGAGGACATTACATTCCCCTCCCCCTTGGAATAACACCGTCCTCGGTGTTCCATTACATATATACAATACATATACAATTGCACATCAAAATTACAAAATTGCAGGTCTATCCCACGTTCAATCATCTACTTTGAACGTTCACGACCAAGCCTCTCGACTTCCATGGAATTTTCCTGCTGGTTCTCAACTTCTTGCTGATCCCGAAGTCTAGGAAGTTTGCGGCTATTTCCCTCATCATGTTCCTTCATCGGACAGTCCCGGCGTAAATGATGTCCTCCGCATCTCCAGCATCTCACTGGCTGCTTCATCTTTACCTGCTCAATTTCCCTTGAGTATTCATGCCTGGACCATTTCTTATTAGGTCGCTTGGATGAATGTCCCAGTGCTGATCCACCTTCCTTTCCTTTGCCGATTGCTCCCAGAAGGCTTTTCACCTCCCTTTGCAAACCAATAGAGTCTTGCAAAATCTGGTGGTTCATTTCACTCTGCCTTCTCTGTATCTTGAGCATCTCCCCAAGATTCTCTTGGGTCTTGGCAATCATTTGAAGGAGACTTCCAGCCAAGTCCAACAACTTTTGATCTGCTGCCATAATCAACGTGCAGCACCTGGTTTCACTTTTCTCACCCATGGAATGCACCATTGAAATTCTATCAGACCAAGCATAATATAGATATCAAAATCAGTTAGTTAATTACCCAATTGGCATGACAGTCCAAGTTCCATTAAGGAAACTTTCATATTTTTCATGCCTTCCCCCAACAGGCACATGAGCTCATTCATATCCATTCCTGGGCAGGGAATTAACTATTCCAGCATTCACAAATTTACTTTAAGCAAATACACACATTTCATTCTCAATCATACATGCATTTAACAATCCCTTTGTTTTCACAATGCATAAACATATATATACATGTAATCAAAAGGCAAGAGAGAGTAGTAAGAGTTTTTCCCCTCTCTATTTTGTTCCATCCTGGAACCCACACCATCACTGTGGCTTTTCATGCTCTCAGCCTCTTTCACTTCACCGTGAATGCTGGACCAATCTTTCTTGGTCATGACACTTAGTGTCTTTGGTCTATTCCAGACCTCTAAACCATGGAGTCTCTCCACATGGTTTGTCTCGGCTGCTAGGACTCCCTCGTCTTACTAGCACCTTTTTCATTAGCACTCAACCCGAGCTTTCTAGGACAGTCACATGTCCCCATGCATCTCTAGGATGCTTTCATAGTCCTCGCTTCCAGCGACACCTATATTCAAACATTGAATAGATTCACATGTTTAGTTTACTCTCATCAGTTTTATCTCTAAAGCAAGAGCTTAAAACATCATATCCAAATCATATACACATGTATATCTATAAGCAAAATAATCCAATACTTATCTGTATTGTGTGTTTCTTCGTTCGTCCACAGGATCCTGCTTCGCTTTGCAAGCCTTGGGATTGCCTATGGACTCAGATGTTAGGTCAGCACGCAGGATTTTCCTCAACATCAAATAATCAATGTCCAACCAGTACATAACCATGTCAACTGGGTTTGGAACTTTATCATGACCATTTCCAGGTCTAGGATCTACTATGGATCCTTAGGCATATCGCAGCCCATCATACACTTATGTCAACAATACACTTATATCAACCATTTATCTTTACCTTTAGCCTATCAACACAAGCAACACAAGCAATACAAGCAAACTCATCAGCATCATTGCTCTAAAACTGTAATCACATTTCATATCATTCACTATCAACTATTGAGACACCAAGAGTGCGTCCACTCCCTAGAGTGTAATCAATATTGAAAACCCTTTCATGACTCGACATCAGAAAAGTGTGCACTCTCTTCCGGTGTATGCCATGTAGGCCCTATGCATACTCAAGCAATCGGTCATCATGGAAGTAAATCAAAATATGTTCTGCATATGGAATTTAATAATTAAACATGCATATTCATAGCAAGGGTTACAGAACACTTATCCATTTTCCGTCGCAGTATGCCTTTAGATCTGTTAGGCACCATCAAGGAGTTGGGAAAAACTGAATGCTAAACTGGTGAGCTCGCTGCGGAGCTAGGAACACCTACACCAAAACTAGCCTGACTTCTATAACATCCACACACACACCCAGCACAAGGAATCAGTCCCTTCTCCGCTACACAGTCCCTCAGGCCCTGCATTCCCTTCTGGTGCTATCCCGGGGTTGTGGAGAAGAAAGTCAGCCCTCTAGCTCTGTCTGTGTGGTTTCCAATCACCAAGTTTAAGCAAACCAAGCCCCATCCCTATTTCCTATTTACGTTTCATATCCACACACGTCTCACTGACATAATCCAAACCATCTCACTCATGTTATCACCAAACATGCAGTGCAGATGAGACATTTTCAAAATGTCTAATGGAGTTTCACCCGAACCCCATTTCCAAGAGAAGGGAAAACCTTCCCATGAAGCTTGGCTTCTGCAGGCCATCACACATGGTGTTCCTGCAGTGTGTACCCCTGACACATTCATCAAATAGCCAAACAGTCAATCATTACCTGATACTACAATCCAATTGATCGTTCTATAACCAAGCAATGACATTTAGCAATCAAATTCAATAGAATTTACAACTGTACTACAGAAATTGACTTGCTCAATTGTGGGTTTCTTGTAAGCAGCACTACTATGCCCATTATACTTTTATGCTTACTATCATAACATGAATACCCACTTACCATGTGTCCCTCCTGACATAATCTCATACAAGCCAACAATGATTAGTAGTCGTTAGTACCTCTTAAATCCGAAATCCACAATTCGAACTTAACAACCCATACCAACTAATTTTCACAACCATGAGACTTCTTCTCATAAATGGTAGATTTTGGCAGTGGTCAGGGACTTACCTCTCACTATCATGTTTGAAAGAATCTACTTGAAACATGAATTTCAACCAACCAAACACAATCTTGTGCAAGCCAATGGTGACTATAAGTGGTCAGCATTTTCTTAAATTTGAAATTCATAACGCAAATCTAACAAGATCTTTTACATGGTAGATTCCAGCATTGGTCAGGGTCTTACCTCTCAATGCCGTTCTCGGAATAATCTACCTGAAATATAAGCTTCAAACAACCAAACACAAGCTTATGCGAGCCAACAATGGCTAGTGGTTGCCAGCAATTTCTCAAATCCGAAATTCACAATTCGAATCCTAACAACCTATTATGCATATCACATGGTAGATTCAGGCATTGGTCAGGATCTTACCTCTCAATGCCATGCTTAACATAATCTACCTGAAACATAAGCTCTCAACAACCAAACACAAGCTTATGCAAGCCAATAGTGACTAGTAGTTGTCAACAATATTTGAAATTCACAATTCAAATTTAACAAGCTCTCATAAATGGTAGATTCCAGCATTGGTCAGGATCTTACCTCTCAATGCCATTCTCAAAATAATCTACCTGAAACATGAGCTTCCATCACCCAAACAATTGGTAAGTATGCATATACTATCTCATTGCTACAACCATCACTGAAGCATTTTCAGAATTTATAAAATTCAAATACTTCAAAGGTTAGTCACATCAGTGTTCTCAAAGCTCATTTACTTCGTGCAATCATTATCATGCTAACATTGCAAGGTATAGTCATATCATTCATGCAATTAAATGAAAGTTTAGATACCCTTACTTCACAAGCGTATCATTCATACCACCTTGCTCTTCAATAGAGCATTTCTGGCAGCCACTTGATCATGACTATCCTGCATTCATGACAGCCTTCAAAACAGCTCCAGAATTATCATTAATTCATCATTTCAATCATTAGTTCTCCATAATATCACATGAATTCATCTCAATGCATTCATTCCATACACCACAACATTGCACCTACACTTATGCAATCAGTCATTTACACCCTTCATAGGCATACATTCAATGCATAACAACAAGATTCATAAAATCTTCTTAATGCATGTCCATTCAACGCTACCTTGCATTGATTCAGGAATACTTATGCATTCAACCATACCATGGCCTAACCATGGCTACCTCATATAGGATGCATTACTATAATCAATATCATTAATCATGTATAGGCATGACACCTTTCTACATTCCCATATTCACATGGTATGAGGTCTCTTACCTGGACCAATCCATGGAATTTGTCATAAGAAAACTCTTACCTGCATGGGTCGTACTTACACCCTTTCCATGACCAATTTGGTTGGTCCTTGCAGGAGATTGCAGCATTTGCTCACCAACTTTTGTCATGGACTTGTTGCCTTATCCCTTCTTCAGAGGGTTGCTGGTCTCATTCATCAGCATCAGCAACATACTCATCCAGGTCCATGTCATCGTTGGTTTGTCCACTAATGCCAACATCAAAACAATGATTATCATTAGTGGTTCATTGTACATATATATATTTTTCAATATTCTTACCAATCATGCAATGTCCTATGCATGCAATACATACCCTTATGCATTTCAAACATAACTTACGAAATGTAGTTATAATTAGAAAGACAGGGTTTTAATGAAAACTTCCCTTTCAAATCCCTCATCTTCTCATGGAATTCCTCTTCCACACAGCAGCTGGTTGACTTCACTGTCCTTGCTGCCCCTGGGCATGCAACTGTCCAGATTTGTCCATTTGACAACAACGGCCATTATTAGCACTTTTCTGCTTCATGCTCAGATTCTGGTCACTTATCCTTGTTCCTTGCTGGATAAGCTTTCTAACGCCTATTCACACGCGTCATTCCGTCCTCGAGTGTGAAAACCACACCCCTTCTAAGAATGAAGACTTTCACCAATCTTGGCATTTTACATGCAGCTGCAAAGTAGAATTTTCACATTCTTCTAATGATCTCAGAGCCATTTTGGCAACTACATTTTGGGACTGGGTGCCAACTTCATCCACCATTCATATTTTATGAACTTTGGGTTTTACTCAATTTCCCAACATAGAATGACTGTCTCAAGGGACGACGGGAGTCAAGGGGGCTTGCCCCCTTGCGGCTTCCCTACGCCACTGCAGAGCGGGTCGAGAGCAGCGCCCTCGTTTTTTGTTTTTTGTAAATTGTTGATTTTCGCGCAATCTGGCGCATTAGCTCGCTGCCTCTTTCCTTATTTTCAGCCCTGAAATTCACTTGAAAAACAGCTGTAGAATCGGCCCTCGGGACCCTTATCCCGTCCACAATGTCGGCTCCCAAATCAATCTCCCAGCCGCAACGTCGGCTCCTTTCCCATTCTTTCCTTCGCCGAATCGGCTCCCGGACCATTCTGTCTTCCGCAGAATCGGCTCCCCGGAAACTCTATCCTTCCGCAACGGCGGCTCCCTGGAAGTTCCAACCCTTCCGACGTCTGCTGTTCCTTGGACGAACTTTCCACATCAGGCATCGGCTGACTCTTGGATCGGAAGTCGGATGTCTTTCGCTTCCGCAACGACGTCTCACCCGGACCCTTCCTTCTTCTGTAGAATCGGCGACCGAAACCTTTCCGTAGCCGCAACGTCGGACGGAGAGCTCCACCAACTCGTCCGCAACAGTGAATGCCCGCTTCGCCGGCTCATCCGCTTTGACACTTGCAACGTCGGACGTCGGCTGACTCTTGAAACATCAGACGTCAGCGGACTCTCGGATCGGACGCGGGATTTCTTAGCCGTCCGCAACGGTGACACTTCCGGGACTCATCCGCAACGTCGGAAGTTAACTTCATCCCCTCTTCCGCAACGGCGGACAGGGACTTCACGAAACCTTCCGACTGTTCCAATACTTAGGCAAAATTTCGAGCTTTCTTTTCGCGCGTCGGCTGTCGGAACACTCTTGGATTGGACGCAGGATCGCTTTGCCGTCCGCAACGGCGGACAGGAGACTTTACCAGTCCTTCCGCAACGGCGGAAGTTCACTTCCTTCAATGGCCGGACCGTTCCATACTTAGTCGAATTTTAAATCTTTCTACGGCGTCGGCGATTGGATGGATCTCAAGTCGGATGCGAGATTGCTCCGCCATCCGCAACGACGGCACTTCCGGAATTCGTTCGCAACGTCGGAGGTTAACTCCGTGGACCCTTCCGCAACAGTCGGACGGGAAACTTCACCCACTCGTCCGCAACGGCGGACGTTAACTTTGCCAGTCCCTCCGCAACGGCGGAATTGCACTTCCTCCAGTGCTCCGACCGCTCAACACTTAGGTGATTTTTCTGAAATTCGTTGCTGCTCTGCCGAACAGAGAAGGTAATTCTACCATCTGTCACTACATCTTCTTGGCCCATAGAGGCCCATTGCTGCAACTCATGGCTCTGATACCACTCTGTCATGTCCTCGTCCTTCAACCACCGAAGAGGACGCGACGAACATCAACATATAGACTGGGCAAACCGCCCCATGAACATAAAAAGAAAACAAATGCTGAAATTGAAACTTACAAGCATACACAGATGCATTATTCTTCAATCATACAGCGGAAGCAAACATACATTCCAGCAATTACATGTTCATCATAATTCCATATACAATTGATATAATTGCAGAGATAGACTAGCAGCACTTATCTGTTGATGAAGAATCCACCCGCAACCAGCTACGTCGTTGCAATGTTCCACCCAACCATAGGCCAGCTTGCTCATCAATCTCTCAGCAACGCTGCCACCCCCGAGCTGGGCATGATTCCTCCGGAGTAAGGGTCAATTGCAGGCTTATACATAGCCAAGGGACACAATCAGCCAAACCAAACACTGCTGGGTTTAACAGGCCTTCAACAGCAGCCAAGCCAGCACATCCCAAGGGGACAACCACTGCATACCAGCAGCAAAACAAACCCTTCACAGCCCTGTGAAGAAGCCAGCAACCGGGGATGATCCCCAAACCAAAGGTGAGACACAGCTCCAGCATACAAGGCAACTCAGAGTTGGTTTTGGCCCTAACGTGGCCAAAACAACTCAGCTGCAACCCAAAACGGGGTACCTCAGCAGCCACAACACACAATGAAATGATAACAGCATTCCACGATTCCAAACAGGGAAAATTCAGCCAACAACACTCACAATTCCTCAATGGAATGGCTGGGCAACATCACACAGTCCACAACGGAGGAGAGGCCAGCTCTCAGCGTGGACAGAGGGGAAATTCAACCAACGGGTTGGAAATCCACAGTGGCCCAAAACGAAATTGAGCACCACCGCCAACAAAATGCAAGGAAGACCACAGTCCCAAAACGAAATCAGTGAGAATGGCTCACAACATGAAAACGACTTCGACAACATCCAACAGTCGTGGAAGAAATGACAGCAGCCCCAAATCGTGAGTGAAAATCAACAGCAAGCAGAAATCGTGGATTAAAAACCACGGTCTGGGCACATACCAAGAGAATTCGGGCCCTTGAGGCCGTTCTACCTTCTTGCTGTGTGCACCAACCAAAGAAGAGCCGCGACCAGTGTGCGAGGAGGAACAAAACGTACAATCCCAGCCTGTGCATGAGGAAGAACTAACCAGGCGTGAGAGAAACCGACCATGGGGAGAATGAAGACCAGCGTGAGGGAAACGAGACTTCTCTGCTGGGAATGCATACTATCCAAACTGACAGCAGCCTGCCAAACCCACGTTTTTCCATGCCCATGTTTCCTCATGCAATAACTGCCCCCAACTAACAAAGTCAAGACATTGAAGAGGTTGGAGAGGTTGGGTAAGACAAGAAAGGTGGCAAACAAAACAAAGGTGGCAAAACATGGGTTTTTCCCCATAACCAAGGTTTGACATCCCCCATCCCTTATCCTTTGGAACCATGCCCTTTTCATTCAACGTTGCACTGCCGTAGCTGGTTGTGGTTTTAGTTTAATTGATGTGCGTGTTTACATGATGCCGAATTATAATGTGCCTTATAGCACAGCATACCATCGGCAATTATCCCCATTGCCGAAACATAGACAACAAAATCGATGGTGGGGATTTTGCCTTGAGCTCCTCACCATGATTAATTACAATATATATACATCATGCAAATGGGGTCGAAACCAGGGACATTACAATTTGACTATCTTCTGCTGCTTCTGCAAATTTGTCTGCTAAAATGTTAACAGGCTGTGACTCAGCCATATATCTCCCCCTTACATCAAACTTTCCCAGGCTTCTCTAGATTTGTTTGCTCCAACAATTACATAAAATATATTATCATCCAGAGCTTGTTGGGTGTAGTACAAGGCAAATGCGTCCTTTGCCTCATCCTGGAGTTTCTTAACTCCATCCTCAACAAAATTCCATAAACCTCTAGCATGCAAGAAATATTTCATATTAACTAACCAACATTCATAAGTTATACCTGAGAAATATGGCGGTGGATAAGATATGCTTCTCCATGCATCCTCTACCTTATCTTGAACTTCCTCTGCTTTAGCAGGTTCCTCAGTGGCTTCTCCTAATATCTTTACTATGGAAAAACCAACTTCTTTTGCATTAACAATATTATTCTTCATCTCTTTAATCCTTCTACTTTTCCCCATGTCTCTTTCTTCAAATAAATACTTGCATAGAATTTAAATTTCTTTTGGATACGGCTTCCCGATCCTCTTTCATGCATAATGGCTTCAATTCAAACCAAGCAAATTTCCAAAATAGTGGAATTCAAACTGCTCTACCATTAAACTATATGGGAGGTCTCAACCAAGAAGAATGTCTTCCTTTCAATTGATCAACCTCTATCCGAGGGAGCACACCAAGAGTTAAATTCATCCATAGACTACAACACTTTCTTCTCTTTACACAATCCATGACCAAGCTTGAACATTTTAACCAACATATAGATGACACAAGAGACACTTGATTTAGACTTTAGCTGCTAAATGATGACTCAACCTTTATTTGAGGGAGCACAGGAGATCTTACCAACACAGAGCTGAACATGCAAAATGAACTTACTTCTTATCTTTCTACGTAGCAGGAAGAGGGCGCTAGAGTAAGACTCAATAGAAATATCTCCAAACAAAATACAAACAGTTCAACATACAATCACATGGGTTATTCATGGAGTGAGAATAGAACCAACGAATAGAAATAAAAAACACTCAGCTCTGATACCAATTGGGGGAAGGCAGGGGAGTGTCGCTCTCTGATTTATACACTTTAAACTTCACTTAAGACTCAAATCAACACTTACAACACTGTAACAGCTGGTTGTTATAGCTGATAGTATTCACAAAACTCAAATCAATCATCTACATCACTATTGCAGCTGGTTGTCACAACTAACAAGAATCTATAGCTAGTGTTGCAGCTGGTTGTTATAACTGGAAGCAACCTACATAACAATAACAACTGATTTGCAGCTAACATTAATCTACAGAACTGTTTCAACAAACATTTTAACCGTGTTTTGATGACCCTTGCGTTCATAAATAATGACTATTTCAGCATACTCTGTTTCAACAAATTCCAAAATATAACTTGCTACAATAAAAATAAACATTCCACAGTCAATCATATACGTTCAGAAAATTATCATGCTACAACAAAATCTTAAACTTAAATATTAAAAAATGAGTTTCCAAACTCATAAAGACAGATAGGAACATAGCAGGAAGATTACAGAGTTGAAACTATGTTTCATATTCAACTTAGAATTCGTATTCCTAGCCATGTCTTACTCTATATCTATGTCTTACAAAATCAAGATTACATCAGTATTTATACACCATGAGCTCAGTTGGTCTTCATTAATTGGCTTGACCTTTCACAAAATTGTTTATTCAGAATTTAATTAATTCTCTGCCCTTTCACGAGTTGCAACAGGTGTTGATGTAATTGTAACTTTGGAATGTATTCACTTGTATATCTTATGTATTGTACCCCGATGTTTATTCCGGGAAGTGGTTTAGTCGTGTCATGCCCCGATGTTCCTATCGGGAGATTCAATAATGTAAACAAGTCATGTAAATTCATTGTGGGTAACCCTCCTATTGATCAAGGGTTAAAGTCCCCGCAGTCGTGGGGCCCTAGGGTTATTATACTCTCCTAGAGAAGTTGGCCCTAGTGAGTTATTGTCAAGACGTGAATTCGTATAAATAGAGAGTGAGCCTCTCTATTTAACATACATTCACTCACAATCTGTTGTAGCACATAACTGAGAGAGAAGAAGTTGCTAGGACAAGAGAGAGAGAGAGAGAGAGTACTACTGTTGGGAGATCATCTTACTGTTTTTGGGGTTTTGCTTTTGGTGCTGATTCTATCTCTGAGGAAGTTGCGGGGTTTTCTCCTTTATGTGTTCATTGTCTCTTATGTTTGATTGCTGTGCTTATTATTCTCTTAGTTAAATATCCTAAAATAATGCTAGCTTGAATGATAAAAATATAACATGGTATCAGAGCTAACCCAAGAAGAAGACACTGTGCAACTGCGAAAACTAGGGCTTCCTACTTTTAGGATCTCTCTCCACTGATTTTCAGCAAAAGAAGGTTGGGATGAAT
Source organism: Pseudotsuga menziesii (assembly GCA_001517045.1). Classification (NCBI taxonomy): domain Eukaryota; kingdom Viridiplantae; phylum Streptophyta; class Pinopsida; order Pinales; family Pinaceae; genus Pseudotsuga; species Pseudotsuga menziesii. Next base: position 22,502 of record LPNX010988354.1, read on the forward strand.
CTCCTCTCTAGGGCGCATCTTTCTGTCGAAGAAGAATCTGATTCTGAGCATTTTTAGTTTTTGACCCGACACTACTGCCAAAAATTAGGGCTTTTCACAAAAGTGGAATTTTTGAGTGAGCCCAGGCATGGATTGATCTCCTCCTCAAAATCAAAGTTTAGAGATAAAGATCAAAGATTTTGGTTGGACATAACTCCAAGACAGTCAAACCCTAATATGCTCTTAAACCAGCTCTTTAGCTCCAGATCCAGATCTAACATCTTAACCTGGTAAGATCTAAATCCTTTGTATTTCCATTTGAGGCTCTTAGTTAAGATTTCTCATCATACCAAGCTTGATGAAAATCTTGAGGGAGCTAATAACTTCTGAGCCTGGAAGTATAGGATTTCCCTGGTCCTGGAAGAAAATGAGTTGGACTCCTACATCAATGAGGAGGTTCCAATTCTAGCGGGAGATGAAGCTAAGGCCTTACATAAGAAGAAATTGGTCATGGCTAAGAGAATTATTGCTGATTCAATAGGTGTCCTCCTTAAAGACACCTAAAGCTATGTTTGATGCCCTGACCAAACTATTTGAAGGAAAGAACATAAATCGGAAGATGACTCTGAGAAACCCATTGAGGAATGTAAAGATACAGAATGCAGAAACCATCCATTCTTACTTTACAAGGGTATCTCAGATCAAGGAACAACTTGAAGCGATAGATGAAGAAGTATAGAATGCAGAAATTGTAATGACCACCTTGAATGGTCTCGCTAGGTCATGGGACTCTTTCGTTCAAGGGATCTATGCCAGGAAGAAGCTAGTCAAGTTCAGAAGACTATGGGAAGAATGCTCACAATAAGAAGCTCGAATAGCAGCTCGAGAAGAAAAGATGGGAAGTGAATATCAAGCTCTCACAGTACAATCCAAGATAATAGACCATCACAAAGGTAAGCACCCTCATTCTAGAAGTTCTAACAAGAAGCTACCTAAATTTAGATGTTATACATGTGATGAAATAGGACACTATGCTAGAAATTGTCCTAAGAACAAAAGTGCCTCTCACAATAAGAAGGGAAACAAAAGAAGACATCATGCTCACACTGCAGAGGATGATGAACCTCCTAAGAAAAGAGCAAAAGAAGAAAGTGATGATTCTTCAAGTGATGAAGAATATGTTTTGATCTCTGCTCTTACGGGAACTATCTCACATGGAAGCAATGATTGTCTTATAGATAGTGGTGCTTCCAAACATATGACAGGATTTAAATAATATTTTGTGAAACTATCAGAACATGAATCACCCCACAAGGGGAAACTAGGGGATGACTACTAATATCGAATAAAAGGTAGTGGTGAATCCTCCTACATGCTAGACTTAGGGAAGTCTATGAAAATGAAGGATGTCCTATTTGTACTAGGACTAAAGAAGAACCTCCTCTCCATATCTGCATTAGATGCAAAAGGCATGAGGGTTGCATTTGTAGATGGCCAAGTTCTTATGTGGCCAAAGGGAAAGACTATTGATGATGCAGTAGTCATTGGGGAACAAGAAGGAGGTCTATACAAATTGAAGGGCCAACCAGAAAAAGCTTTGGTTCATGACTTAGTAGAACCAAATGACCTTTGGCATAGAAGGATTGCACATGTGCATTACAGGGCACTACCACTTGCAAGCAAAGCTGTTGAAGGTCTTCCAGAAATGCAGACAAAACATGATGGTGTCTGCAAAGGATGTGCAAAAGGAAAGAACACAAAGAAGAAATTTCCAAGTAGCGAGAGCAAGGCGAAAAGAATCTTGGAAATCATCCACTCCAATGTATGCGGTCCGATATCATCCAGTTCATTAAGCGGGTATGTATACTATGTTTCTTTTATTGATGATTTTTCTAGGAAGACATGGATATAATTTATGAAGAACAAAGATGAAGTATTCAACAAGTTCAAAGAATTCAAAGCCTTGATCAAAATCCACACAGAAAAGAAGATCACTATTTTTTGATTAGATAATGGCGAAGAATTCACATTGAATGAATTCAAAGAATTATGCAAATATTCAGGGATTAAGAGGGAGTTAACCACTCCATATAATCCACAACAGAATGGGGTTGTAGAGAGAAAGAATAGAACGATCATGGAAGCTGCAAGGGCCATGCTTCATTATCAAGATCTTCCCATGCATCTATGGGCAGAAGCTTCCAGAACAACGATGTATGTATAGAACCGTACTCCACACAGAGTACTAGAGAACAAGCACCTGAAGAAGTCTTTTTTCGGCAAGAAACCAAAAGTTAGCCATCTCAAAATATTCGGTTGTCCAGTGTACATACACATTCCAAAAGAAATGAGGACAAAGTTAGATCCTTCAGGAAGAAAAGGTATATTTGTGGGATACTCTGAAAGCTCAAAGGCTTATAGAATATACTTCCCAGGATTCAAGAAGATTGACATCAGCAGGGACATAACATTTGATGAAGACTCAGCTTACAACAAATCTAGAAAGAGACCTACTGAAGAACTTGGAGAAACAGAAGTACCCAAAGTTCATGACACAACCATGAATGAAGAAATTCAAGAAGAAGATCAAGAAATAGAAGAACCTCAAGAACCTGTAGATCCACCTCAGGAGAAGAATCCTCACAAAAGGAAACCTGCTTGGGTATGAGAAGCTATCCAAGGTACATAAAGATATGGGGCTCCAGAAGAAAATCACAGAGAAAGAAAAAGAACCAGGTCCTGCTCTGGTTATGTAGCCTTATTATGTGACTTAATCGATAAAGAACCTTCCAACTATGAAGAAGCGATAGAAAGGAAAGAATGGAAGGATGCTATGATCGAAGAGTATCAATCGATCATCAAGAATGATGTTTGGGATATTGTCCCAAGACCAGAAGGGAAGTCTGTTGTAACTTCCAAATGGATCTACATGATCAAGCATGCTGCATACGGCAGCATAGAGAAATATAAAGCAATATTTGTGGTTCGTGGCTTCTCTCAGAAAGAAGGAATAGATCATGAAGAAACTTTTGCACCTGTAGCCAGATACACTTCCATCAGATCAGTACTTTCTCTGGCTGCAGCGATGAAATGGAAGATACACCAGATGTATGTCAAGACTCAATTCTTGAATGGTGTAGTGGAAGAAGAAGTGTATGTGGAGCAGCCACTCGGTTTTGAGCCACATGATAGGGAGACTCATGTGTGTAAATTGAAGAAAGCCTTGTACGGTTTGAAACAGGCACATAGGACATGGTACGACAGAATTGATAGCCTTCTATCCATCTTGGGCTTTATGAAAAGTAAAGCAGATTCCAACCTTTACTACAAGGTTGAAGATGGTAACCCGGTGATATTCCTACTATATGTAGATGATCTATTTGTAACAGGTATGGATAGGTTGATTGCTGATATGAAGAGGAAGCTTGCTGTCAAGTTTAAAATGAAAGACTTGGGTATGATGCACTATTTTCTAGGCATGGAGGCATGGAAGAATGCGGATGGAATCTCCATCAGACAAGGGAAGTATGCAGTAGATATCCTGAACAGATTCGGGATGATGGATTGCAAGGCCATGACCACACCTATGGCATCGAACCTGAAGCTATTGAGTGATGGTTCATCCGAGTCGGTTGATGCCATGATGTATCATCAGATGATTGGGTCCTTGATGTACCCGACAAATACGAGACCAGATATTTGCTTTGTTGTGAACACCTTGAGCTAGTTCTTGACAGATTCGAGACATGTTAACTTGATTGCTGCAAAGCATATTTTGAGGTACCCAAAGGGTATAGTTGATTATGGGCTCAAGTATAAGGCTGATCAGAACATTAACCTAGAAGGTTATGTTGATTCATATTTGTCAGGAAGTGCCATCGATAGAAAGAGAACTTCAGGGTGCTGCTTCAGTATGGGATCAGGTGTGATCTCTTGGTTTAGAAGGAAACAGTCTTGCGTGGCACTGAGTACAGCTGAAGAAGAGTATGTTGCAGCTTGTTCAGCTAATTGTGAGGTAGCATGGATGAGGAAGCTACTGTCTGATTTATTTGATCTCTGGTTGGATGCTACTTGTATACATTGCGACAACCAGAGTTGTGTGAAGTTGTCTGAGAACCCAATATTCCATGACAAGTCGAAGCATATCGAGATCAAATATCACTATATCAGGGATATGGTGCATAGAGGAGTAGTAAATCTCCAGTATGTTTCGATGGACGAATAGATAGCTAATGTGTTGACTAAGCAATTGGTGAGGGTGAAGTTTGAATACTTAAGGGATAAGCTTGGTGTTTTCCAGATCGAGGTTCCCCCCAAGGGGAAGTGATGAGTTTGTGAGCCATTCTGACATGGTGAGAGGATTGGTTCCTTCCATGTTCATATGTAAGGGTTGAGCCATTCTTTCATGGTGAGAGGATTGGTTCCTTCCATGGTTAGATGTGAGTGCTGAGCCATTCTGATATGAATGTGGGATTGGCTCCCACATGATCAGAGCCTGCTAAAGGCCATTCTTTGAGAGAATAGAGGCACCTGGTCAATTACCAGGAATTTGGTTCAGTTTGGGACTGACACTCAGCCTGGGGTTGAGAGCCTTTCTTACATGGTTGATAGGATGTGTTCCTCCCATGGTAAGATATAAGTGCTGAAGAATAATAAGACCTACTTGGAGGCTAGGCCTACAACCAGCATGAAAAAGGGTTGCCTTTGTAGAACTTCCTGTGATGAGAACAATCAAGAGATAGCACCCATGATGATGACCAGTGATGATCCAAATCAAGTGATGATCCAGATCCAGTGATGATGATCTAGATCGAGTGATGATCCAGATCTAGTGATGATGACCCAGATCAGGTGATGATCCAGATCCAGATGAAGATGACTTGAAGATGAAGATGACGAGAACCCGATGATGACCCAGATGATGCAGAGAAGAATACTTGTGCTGATAAATTGTGTCGAGAGAATACCTTCCTAGTTAAGAGGGAGTGTTGATGTAATTGTAACTTCAGAATGTATTCACTTATATATCTTATGTATTGTACGTCGATGTTTATTTCGGGAAGTGGTTGAGTCATGTCTTTCTCCGATGTTCCTATCGGGAGATTCAATAATGAAAAAATTCATGTAAAGTCATCGTGGGTAACCCTCCTATTGATCAATGGTTAAATTCCCCGTAGTTGTGGTGCCCTAGGGTTATTAGACTCTCCTAGAGAAGTCGACCCTAGTGAGTTATTGTCAAGTCAAGAATTAGTATAAAAAGAGAGTGAGCCTCTCCATTTAACATACATTCACTCACACTTAGTTGTAGTGCATAACTAAGAGAGAAAAAGTTGCTGGGACAAGAGAGAGAGAGACTACTGTTGTCGGGAGATCATCTTACTGTTTTTGGGGTTTTGCTTTTGGTGCTGATTCTACCTCTGAGCAAGTTGCGTGGTTTTCTCCTTAATGGTTTCCCCGAGGAAAAACTTTGTGTTCATTGTCTCTTATGTTTGATTTCTTTGCTTGTTATTCTATTAGTTAAAGATCCTAAGATAATGCTAGCTTGAATGATACAAATCTAACAATAGGAACGATGAACGCCCCTTCAATAATCTGATCGGCTGGAACAGGTCAGTGAATACCTCATCAAAAAATGACTCTTCAAAAAACAATGTAATACTCTACCCCAATAATTATTTGATGAGCTGTGATAGAGGCTGTAACTACTTCTTCAGAAATTGATGTGATGTTATGCCTCTTTGAAACCTTGACATCATGACAGAATCAAAGCATTGTGGTAGTGGTTGGCTCTTCATATTTTAGGCGGCTACTTCGCAGGGCGGTGGATGACATTTTAGAATTTGTGGCGGTGAAGAAATTAACTGCTTCCAACACATATTCGAAGCTCCATATTTTATTCCCTCTCTTTGACATTCCTTATTATGCCAGTTCGCAGTCCCTTATACTTGGTACTGCAACCCACCAAACTACAAGCCATCATTTGGGTGTACATTGTGGTTCCCATAATAGGAGCTATCCTTGGAGCTGTTGTATGCACTGTTTATATGAAAAGTGATCCTTAAGAATTGTGAAAAAAATTTATTTGGAGCAAGAGATAAAAAAAACCACATTCATACAATTTATCGAGATGAAAGGTATTGTGCTAGTTGTTGTAAATTATGTGTGTTTTCTTGTAGACAAGAGTGATCATAAATTGTGGCTCAAGGGAATGACTTCAAACATGTTGATGGTCTCACACACATCCCAGACCAAATAAAGGGGTATTGTTTCCAAGGAATTTCCCTTAACAAAGGTTATTGTTGAGGACCTTGGATCATATTTTGAGGACGAAACAAAGATATCAATCGTAGGTGTGAAAGGTAAAGCTATTGTTGGTAATGATTCTAACATTGGTTCTTCATGCACTTCTACTTCTAAATATCATGCTAGTTCTAAGGATAGAACAAGGAATGTAATGTTTAATATAAGGGTGATTACAAAATAAACTAAGAGAGTGGATCCCAAGATAATCTCATTTCAGAAGAAGTAGTTAAGCAGTTGGGATTGACAACAAAACCACACAGGAAACCATGTACATTAGGTTGGGTATGCAAAGATAAAATATTGAAAGTAACAAAACAATGTGATCTTAAGTTTGCAACAACACCCAAGTTCGTAGATGTAGTTGAATTTGATGTGGTTCCACTAGATATTTATGGAATTGTGTTGGGTATCCCGTATTTATATGATCGGAAGACAATATTATATAGAGAACATAATCAATATCATTTCTTTAAAGAAGGTGTTGGGCCCGGGATCGAAGGGTATAATTCACAATATAATTCAGCCTAAGTAAGGAAAGAGGAGGACAAGGAAGAAGAGGAAGTACCTGTGACATGGTATACAACATCGAAGAAGAAGCGAAGAATGTTGCGATGGAAGAGGGAAGATAAGGAGAAAGTTAAAGAGAAGGCACGTGATGAGGAAGCTGTTTTAGTTTTTGTAAGCTATGATGGAAGTACAGAGCAAGAGATGTGATGACATGGTAGAATATTCATGGAACTAGGCATGTAGATAAGGTAACGACCAAAAAGTGATCGTAAGGCATGATGCTGAGGAAGAAGGAACCCTTAACGATCATGGGTACAATATTGGCTGGAGCTGGCATAAACCACATGCATAAAGGAAATTTTCTAAGTCAGGTCGATAGCACCATTTTGGTCATATATTTCTAGAATAGGAAAGAAAACCTGTGGGCTAAAGATAGTAAGTTGGCTGGGATAACGATTGAATCTGAGTCTGTTAGAATCTGTATCGAGTCATTATTGAGTATGTAATAAGCATGTATGGCAATATATCGAGTCTGTAATAAGGATATAAAAGGAGAAACCCAAGATGTAAATGGGTTGGCTCGTAAATCAGTTATCCTATTAGCTAGTTCTTGTTTAGATTCTTTTTGAGTTGAGTAAAGGATACAACAATTTTGAGTAGGTAACTCTGGATCAATAAGTGCATCAGAGTAGTGGGTTTGCAGCTGAGTGCGCACACAGGTAGAGAAGGTCGAATTGATCTAGGATGTGTGCGGATCAGTGAGTAGGAAGTAGAGCAATAAAGATAGAGAAGAAAAAAGAGCATGAGAGGGAGAAGAGGTCTGTAGATATAGAAGATAAAATCTTGGACAGAGTCTGTAGCTTTATGTACAGAAAAAAGGTGCAACTATTTCCTCATGCCAATTCCAGATGAAGAGAACCTTGTGGTTTTTTCCTGGATGGGTTTCCATGTTACATGTTGTGTATATGTGTGATTGCTGAGTATCTTATACAAGTGCATAATTACTGTATTTAATGATTGATTGGTTATTGTGCTTATGAGAATAACTGTATGAATGTTGTATGTTGAGTAATGAATATGTATGCATGGTCTTCCAACTGCACATTTACGTAAGATTGCATAAGAAGGGCACGCCATATCCCATGTTGATAGAGAACGTGCAAACCACCAACCCACTTCCCGATATTCATTGGAAAACCTTGGCGCAGAGCCAAGGACATAAAACACCCTCCCACACAAACTGCAAAAACATGGTTCTGGCAATTACCCATAAGAACTAATATATCTCGAGTGAGATGGCATCTGTGTCGTAGGTGCTGCCAGATGGTCTCTGCTCCGTCGGGCTGATATCTTGGGCTTTGTTGTGCTGACCAAAGAGAGGGTGCTGAACCTGGGTCACAAGGGAAAAGGCCAAAAAATGGTTTCGTTGTTGGGAAATGTCCACATCATTAATACGGTTTGTTCAAATGTGGCTGATGAGGAAATATCTCATGATATGCCATCAGAGGAAAAGGTCCTTAGGCTGGGAAAGATAGCCAACGACCTTAAGAAGAAGGTAACTAAATTAAAAGTGCAACAAATCCCCAACACCCCACCAGAAGTGCTGGAAAGCCGATGTGACACAACCACTCAGGCTGCAAAATGGGTATAGGAAACAAAGAAGATATGTGCAAAAGTCGTCGACCAAGTCTCCTAGATTTTGGAGACTTTGCTAGATGATGAGTGATCACAGAAGATTGAAAGTGACCTCATTATGCTGGAGCAAATATTACATAGATGCAGAATGAAATAAAGCAGTTTCCCTTGGAGCAGAAAAAGGTCAAAACCGCAGAAATGCATATCCTGCAACAACAAACCATGTCGCTGTGCGCACAACAGAAACAACGCGAGGAAAGGTACAAGAGTTACAGACAGAAGCAGAAAGGGTCACAGGGCTAATCCAGCCTATGCACCAGAAGGTGCACGACATCACAACCTCAGTTAAAAGTAACATGGCGGAACACGTCATTTCCGACCTGGTGGAGAACATACATAAATTTTAAGAAGAAGTACGTGCATAAAAAGAGAAGCTGCTGAAAATCATGGAAGATTTCGGAACAAAGTTTGCGCAAGTCAGTTTATGGAGTAGTAGATCACATGGCTCAGGACGAGCCATAGGTGAGTGTTGGGGGCCTGTTGGTCCCGGGATAGAAGGGAAGAATTCACAATAGAATTCTACCTAAGTAAGGAAGGAGGAGTACAAGGAAGAAGAGGGAGGACTTGCGGCATGGAAGACAACATTGAAGAAGAAGCGAAGGATGCTGTGACATAAGAGGGAAGATAAGGATAAAGGTAAAGAGAAGGTGCGATATGAGGAAGTTGCACCAGTTTTTGTAAGCTATGACAAAAGTACAGAGCAAGAGATGTGATGAGATGGAAGAATATTCATGGAAGTAGGCGTGCATATAAGGTAATGACCAGAAAGTGACAGTAAGACATGACGCCGAGGAAGCAGTAGTCTTAAGCGATCGTGGGAACGCGTTAGGATGGAGCCATCAGAAACCACATGCGTAAAGGAATTTTTGTAAGTCAATATGATAACGCCTTTTTGGTCATATATTGCTAGAATAGGAAATACAACCTGTGGGATGAAGATAGTAAGTCAGTTGGGGTAATGACTGAAGCCGAGTCTGTTAGATTCTGTATTGAGTCATTATTGAGTCTGTAACAAGCATGTATGGGATATATGGATTCTGTAATAAGGATATAAATAGAGAAATCCAAGATCTATATGGGTTAGCCGATCAATCAATTCTCCTATTAGCTAGTCTTCTTTAGACACTTTTTGAGCTGAGTAAAGGATACAACAGTTTTGAGTAGGTAACTCTGGATTGTTGAGTGCATCAGAGTAGTGGGTCTGCAGCTAAATGCATAGATAGGTATAGAAGGTGGAGTCGATCCAGGATGTGTGCAGATCACTGAGTAGGAGTAGAGTGATAAAGATAGAGAAAAACAAAGAGCATGAGAGGGAGAAGAGTTCTGTAGAGATAGACTCAGAAGATCTTGGATAGAGTTTGTATCTTTATGTACAGAAAAAAAATGCATCTATATCCTGATGCCAATTTCAAATGAAGATCACCTTGTGGTTTTTTCCCAGATGGGTTTCCACGTTACATGCTGTGTATATGTGTGATTGCTGAGTAGCTTAGACAAGTGCATAATTACTTTATTTAATGATTGATTGGTTATTGTGCTTATGAGAATAACTGTATGAATGTTGTATGTTGAGTAATGAATATGTTTGTATTGTTTGTCCACTGCACATTTGCATAAGCTTCCATAAGAAGGACACATCATACCTCGCGTTGACAGAGAATGTGCAAACCACCACCCCACTTCTTGGTCTTCGTTGGAAAACCTTGGCACAGAGCCAAGTACATAAAAAAACCTCCCACATAAACTACGGAAACATGGTTCTGGAAGTACCCATAAGAACTGAGATATCTTGGGTGAGATGACATTTGTGTCGTAGGTGTTGCCGATTGGGCTTTCATCTATTGGGATGATATCTTGGGCTTTGTTGCGCAGACCAAACAGAGGGGGATGAGCCTAGTTTGCAAGGGGAAAAAGGCCAACATAAGGAATTAAGTATATAGTACATTCACAATCATTTAAAAATGACAGATCATTGGGAACTACACAACAACCAAAAATGGTTGTTAATGCAAGTTGGAATTTGGCACTTATAACTTTGCAATGTAAGGAAGAAAAGAATCCTAAGCATGAAAAGGAAGTTTCATTTCACTACAATGCACCTATTATGGTTGATAGTGTTCCATTGGTAAACCATAAGTATGATATGGGTACAATATCTTTCATATGTTCAATTTTTTGTTCAACTTTCTATTGTTCAGAAATATATGGTTGGTTCCAACAATATTGAATGAATATTTGGTTGAAAAGGGGATTAATGCACTTAACAAAGTCAGTGCAATGTTTATTGTTATTATGACAAGTCAAATGTATAGATTCCAGGAAGAATGGACAAATTATATGGGACAAGTGAGACGAACATGTCCTTACTTGAATTTTGAACGATTCAGGCTTTTGGTGGTCCAAAAGATTCTTAGTGGGGATTGTTGATCCAGGAGGATCTCTAAGATTGATCAAAATTAAAGTCTTCAAAATATGAATATAATCTTGCATTTGCGTTGATCTTAGCAATATATTTGTAGAAACGTTCATTTCATGCAAAACAGACTTTGGATGTGAAAGTTATTAAGTTCTGAACTTTCTACAAAACATGTAAATTTGGAAAAAAAAAATGCCATGTGGCACCATTGCAAGGGTGACATGTGGAATGTACAAGGATGACGTGGAAAATCCATCGAGCACCACATGGCAGTCTAGGTCTAGTGGCAGTCTAATTGAAAGTTGATGTGGCAGGTTGAGTGTACAACTGGAAGTCCAACTGACAAGTGATGTGGGATGATAATAAGTTGACAAGTGGACCAATCAGGGACTACAATGTGACATCCCTGTTGGCAATTGGTCGAACTATTTTACAAAAATTGTGGAGTTGGGGAGGATCAAGCCCAGACCTTCACTCTTCCCGAGTCTCCACCTTGTCTACCTAATCGTCTACCCCCATCCCTTGATTCTTAACCCTTATGGGTTGAGCTTGTATTAATGTTTGAATGGCTTGTATTTTGGAAAAAGGGGATTTATCCTTATATACCATGTTACCACTGCAATAGAAAGCTTATGCCACTTTACATAATTAACAAAACTCTTATATGCCATGTTACCACTGTATGCCACTTACCACTGCGATACAAAGCCTTATGCCACTTTACATAATTATCAAAACTCTTATGTTCGAGGTGAGTTCCACAATTTTGAACCCGTGACCTCCTTCCCCTCTTCCAATGCCTTAACCAACATGCCAAGGCCACCACTTTTTAAGGAATTCATACTTTCGTATTTTTAAATTAGTAGTTTGGTGGATTTAGCCCCAAAATGCGTGCGCTCCTCTTTTGGCATAGTTTTTGAAACCCATATCCATTTTATTATATGGTTTTTTTATTAACCATATTTTTTTTTAATCCAGATTTGTTCATTTTTAAAACAAATTTATATTCTTTTGGAGATTTACCACTATCTTCTCCATTTTTTTTAATATATTTTATCCCTTAACTTTGTGATTAAATGTTTTGTAAATCCCACTCAAATTGGAAATGAGATATGGATTTCTGGGCTATTTAAGCCATGTAATTTGTCTTGGGAAGGAATTATAGAGGAATGGAAGGATTATTAGAAATGTATTGAAGGGTTATTGAAGGACTTGTAGAGTGAATGGTTGAATGACATTATGCCTTTGAAGGCTTTTGTAAGTTGTTCAAGAATTTTACTTTGAATACTAATAATATTGGTCCTCATTGGAGCTGGACTCGAAGACGTAGCCCAGGAGGGGTGAACTTCGTTATCATTTGATGTCTACAATTTTCATGGTTTCCATATTTTTTTAATGTATTTATGTGTTTCATTTGTGATCTCTAATTTTTTCCATTTAAATCCTTTTTAAAGAGTTTAAGCATACACATTTTCACATGCAAATAATGGTTATAAATATCCTCTCATTTTTTTCTCATTTTTCAGATCATTTAGGGTATTGTTGGCCGGATTTTCTGACCTGGACAACTAAGGAGAATCAACCCACACAAGTCGCTTACTACAACTTCCAGTGTGTTTGGATTAGTTGATCCTCGCAGGTTGTGGTCCTGCTACCATCTAAGTTTTACTCTCTTGAGGAGAGTCCTACCATTTAAACTTAGAAAAATGTTTCCTAAATTAACTAACAAACTAAATACTAAACTAAATTTTAATAAAAACAACTAAATTAAAACAAACTACTTACCTACAAACTATGCTAATATATAAAATGAAATATCTATTTAACTATTACTAAATTAAAATTACTATTTATATCTAACAATAATTTTCTCTCTTAAGGAGAGTCTCTCAATGAGATTTTAATGATTCATAAATAATAAACTATTTGACAAAAAAAAAAAAAATTAACCAAGATGAAAATTTTAATATGTGGAAACGCATAGATTTAATAGCTGCTAAAACACACAGATTTAGCAATTTCCAACCTGTACCTTTTCACTATGAAATAAAACTTAAAATATAACTTGAAAACTAACTATACCTAATCTATTTTCTAAACTATCCTGCATAGGAGCGTGATTAATTTATATACTATCTGATGTATGAGAAGTATGAATTGATTATAGTATATTAAAATATAATGTAATTCTTTAAGCACATCAACCTTTCAAAAACCAAGTAATTAACAAAGTAACTACTGATCTATTTCAAATTGCTCATTACATTAGACTTGAGATTGTTCCAGACAATCAAATACAATAAAATTAGACACTCTAGACAGATAAACATAAAGTTTTAAGTGCCAGAATGAAAAAATAGAAATTGTATTTAAATTTTATTCAAATGAGTGACGAAGAACAATAAACTGCAATCTTATTGAAACGGTTTGAATAAGTCTTGGAACAATACTGATAGCGATCCCTGGTTATAAAACTCTTTGAATGAAAATTACATATCTCCTTACATGTCCATAAATCACTTATGGCAGAATCTCTCTCTCTCTCTCTACTCTCACAAACACATGGAACAAAGAGAAAAATAGAGCATAGAAAGGTAACTTTTCATCAGCCCTGTCGAGAGCTCCCCCCCCCCCCCCCCCC